>VWZP01002402.1:1027611-1098088 GCA_013396995.1 Dicaeum eximium | reverse complement strand
GTGTGTGTGGTGGGGGGGGGGGGGGGGGGGGGGGGGCAGTTTGTAGTGAAAAACAAACAGACATCAATAAAGTACTGCATGAACTTCCTGAATGACCAAACAGTTCCCAGGCTGCACACACACACAATCAGCAATATAACTTCAAGACAGATATACTGAATTTGACAGAACTAGAAAAAAAAAATGGACATGAAGCCACCATTCCCTCACTTACTCCTGCCAAAATCCATCTAAATGAACAATGTCCTAGAACTGGCTCTCAGTCAATATCTCTAGTAGGATCAAAAGTTCCTATTCAGTTCCATTGCTGCTGTGTTCTAGCTTTCTGTGCAGCCAAGCTCCACACTTGGGTAAAGGCCAACAGCATAAGCCAGAATGCAAGAAATTCCAGGGGTATGCTACTGTTGAAACTAAAAAAACATTTGAACATACTGAAGCACCTGCTTCATCCTTCAGTACATTTTCTCTAGTTCCTTATACTTGTTAAGAGTTTAAGAATCTTTCTGGACACTCACAAAATTATCCAAATACTAATGCATGCAAAGCTTCCCACCATTCAGGAAGACCACTCATCCTATTAAGCATCTGGAAAGCACAAGCCATGTAGCCATACACAAGTAATCTTTATTTTGAATTAAGCCACATCTGTGCTCTAGCGGGAAAAAAAAACAAACAAAAGCATAATTAAGGACATCCTTAAATAGACCAAGACAAATGCACTCGCCTAACTTTGCCTTAGTTTTGGTCTTCTGTCTCAGGGATATTCTTGAAAAACTCCAACATCACAGTATAATCAGTTAATCTACTTCTGCTTACAGAGGGGGAAGAAATACATCCTGTTTGGATGGAGCTCAGATATATGACATGAAAGCTATGATATACTCAGGAGGAGGTAAACCACTGAGTAGAAAATAAGAAAAAAAAATAGCATTATATATATGTCATGCAAGAAAATGAAAACATATATTTCTAAGTAATGTGTGCAGCTTTTTCTGTCATAGCTGAGCATTATGTTGTTTCCCTTTGGCATACAAGACTCATATATTTTATGATGAGCATGTTAGTGCAAGCCAAAAAATTGAATTTAAAAAGCAAGTAGACGAGCTGGAGGTATCCATTTGACTACATTTTAGGGTGAAAAAAGGTGCCCTTCCTTACAGGTATTCTTAACAATCTAGATGTTCCTCAGTATATAATTTCTCACATTTATCCCTAATGCATTCTCTGAATTTTCACAGCTTCATTTTTCCTCTCCAGTGTACTTTATCCTGCTACTTAAAAATAACACATCCAATTAACCTCTCTATGATCTGCTATGATCTCAGACAAAACTAGAAAGTGCATTACATGTCAAATTATACAGGCAGCAGAATACAGAACATAACATTTTGTCTTAGCTCTCAGGAAATTCAGCCAGTGTTCACAGAAGTTGTTCATGAAGTTCCATTAAAAAAATGTAGGTACAGAGGGGGGTGATGGGTTTAATAACTCAGCTGCTGGGTGGATTTATCCCTGAGTGCATTGCAGGGGTTTCCTACCTGCCCTCTCACTTTCTTGCAGTTCTGGGCAAGCATGTGCCACCTTTTCCCATGCAAGTTGCTGCTGGACACACATTTCTGTTTACCACCTCAGTTTCTATAGGCTAGAGAAGACCAGAGTGCAGAAGAGAAAAAGGGAAGCTTCACAAAAATTCTTAGTGAAACGTGCATTTGCTGCATGTTAAGGGAATGTCATTTATAGTCCTCCTAAAATCCCCAACCCAATAATCTGGCTTTCTATTTCTGCTGTTATAGAGTTATGAGTACATGCCCAAAACACCTTTGGACAGGTATTTAGGGAAGAGTGTGCTCTACTTGTCTTTAAAGGTAAACAGCCACAAAATGCAAGAAATACCACAGGCATTAATGAGATACCCATGTTGAGATTTCCCAGGTCCACCATGCTCTATGATGAGCACCACCTTCTATGCCTTCATCCTGTCAGCACCTCAGTTCTGTAGCAGGGAGCTGCTCTTCACCAGGTCTTTAGGGTACCAGACTTTGATTTTAAGATGAATGGCACACACAAAGCAATAAGTGATGCCTTTTTTGGCTCCACTCACTGGTATACACATCCCTCTGTTTTTCAGATAAATATCAAAGGGGGAAAGACCCTCTTTTGTGAAATTGTCATCTTCTGAGGTAAGACTTCAATTACATAGACAATTGTATTTTTGTAGCCATGGTGGTCAGAAATTTTTAGGAAAAAAAATTCTGGTAGAAACTGGATTGTTCAGTCCTGTAATAAGCAGTGCTTGTGAGTTGGTTCTGGTGAGCAATGATTGTTTGGTTTCACCCACATAACTTCCATGAACACATCTGATGCCTTGGATGAAGTAAACCACATTCTCCAATGGGAATGCAGAGAGCCCATGAATTTTGATTATTTTATTTGTGGAGGGACATCTATGGTGGCAGCTGTGGGAATATGTTTTGTAGAGATGTAACAGATGGCAGATGCAAGAAATGGCCTTTTCCTCTATCATGGTTTGATTCAACAAAATAAAAACAGCCTAAAAACTCATGCCTACAAAAAAAACCCAGATGTACTAAGAGTCAACACAGTTCTTTTGTTTTACCTTTTGTTTTCTCCATAAATATGAAGACTGCTATGCTAGGTATTTCCTCAGAACTATTATTGAATATTGCCCATCAGATACCTCTTTTTACAGATCTGCATGTGTGTAGTCTCAGTAGTGTAGACAAGTTATGGGCCTGATTATCTCACTCTCTATTGTTCTGCTTTATTATTAACTTCCAAAGTTAAAGATTAAAAAAAAAAAGGATGCTGACATTTTTCTTTCAAAATCAGTTCTATTTAGAGGTTTCAGGTACCTCAGAGAGGCCTCTGCCAACCTGGTGAGAGTGAATGAGATGCATCTGTATTAGCCACAAGAAACTACTTAGGTTTGCATAAAGCTCTACCAGCTGAGCCTAAGGTGGTTCAGGGGAACAGTGTGTATCCTCTGCCTGTGCTATACAGCCAACAATTTGGCTGCAGCCAGGAATAGAAAACATTTTAAGAACTGTACTAGAAGCATAATGAAACCCAAGCTGCAGGCAGTTGAAAGACTGCCTCAACTTTCTCCCAGAGGGAAGAGATAACAACTGTTTCATAAACTCACTGGACTTTTTTTAGCTTATAAAGATATGCTAAAAAAGAACAAACATAAAAAAAGGACTTTTAATTTTTACTTGGTTGTAAGGAATGATTATAGGAAGTACTTGGTCAAGTCCCAGCAAGAGCTGTTTATTTCTTAACTTTCTAGTGTCAATATCTGGAGTGATATTTGTGTGAAATATTAAAGCTCCACTTTGGCTGTTCTACACTAGTATTACAACTGCACCTATCCCTCGTGAAAGGCAGTATTCCAGAGCTTCTTTGGTCCATTTTATCTACAATTGCCAAGCATTTTCCTCAATGCCAACACACCTACTTTGCAAGGGCATTCTGCTGAATTTGCTCTGTCTGGGAACTCATCCTCAAGACAGTTATCAGGTTCATACACTCAGTATTAGCAAATATGTTCTGGAGTCTTTTCCTAACAATATCCAAGCACTGAGATTATCAAAAAATCATGAAGTCAGGAATGTTAATCACAAAGATATCAGTGATACTTAACCTGGAATATTTTCAGCCTACAATAAAGTAAACCACAGATATATTTATTGCTGTAACAAAGGATCAATTACATCTTATCTCCAAAAATTAATATTTCTCAATGTAGACCATCACAACATACATTCTGGGAATCTTCAAGGCTAATTAACTCCAAGAAATGCCATTGCTATAACTGATCTATCTTTAATCAATTTCTCTTATTATGAAGTATAAGTCTCTTGCTCTAGTTTTATTTTTGTAAATTCAATAGCTCTTGCCTTCACTCCTTTGCTGCATGCAGCCTTCACTGGAGTAATTTTCTTCTTTCCTGAACACTGTGAGAGAGCAGGGCCAGGCTCAGAGGCTGGCATGAGACACTGGCTGTGTCCCCATGCCCTGGGCCATGCTGCTCCTCATGGAAGTGTCCTTGGCAGCACATCTCTTGTAATCAGCACCCCACCAGAACCTGGTACTCAATATGCAATAACAAAACAGCAGTCTCTAAATGCCTGGTTTGCCCAGCTAAGAGGCATGATACAAACATAAATACAACCACAGCAAAACTGGGGAGATGGTATCTATGTGTGTGCTGAATCTGAAATGAAGCAAGCATCACATGTCCAAAGTATACAAAACTACAAGGAAAGATCTCAAAAAAGTGTCAAAAGCCATCAGCTGTTTAGTTTTCCTGGAATTCTCAGAACAAGATGCTCTTTCCTATTCATTATTGCACACATTACCACAGCAGATTTAAAATACGGATCAGTGTAGAAACTCAGTATTACAGACTGTTGCTAGGGCAGACTCAGGAACATCACCAGGATAGCTTAAACTCATAGAAAGGAGGAGATCAAATTGCATTCAGAACCAGGTCAGTCATTTCCATCTCCTCCTTACACCACCACCACTCTTTATACATCCCTGAGACTTTGGGCTGCTATAGAGAGACTGTGCTCCCACCTTTTATTTTGGGTTGGTTTTGATTGGGTTTTTTTGTCCTGTTAGTAGTCAAATTTGACTGGAGGCATGCAGTTGTTTTGACTGTAGAAAGATTTTATATTTCTTCCCATCTCATATGAGTTATTAAAAACAATCATCTTTTTGAACATGGCTGCTCCTTCTCAAATAGACTTTTCTGCACATCTTGGATGTACTGGAAAAAAAATCTTAATGCAAGACAGATTTCTCTTCAGATGCTTCCCTTACTATTTTTGTAGCTCTCTGCATTCTTTCTGAAGTTTAGACCACAAATCTAGGGGCTGTTTTCCAATAATATACCTTTTAACCACATCTGCAGCAGTAGCACCACCTTCCTACACAAACTCGATGATTCCCTGCTTGCACATTGTAGAATTCTTACCCTTATTAATCACTGCCTTGGAAAATTACTCTGCACACCGTGGCTTTGACACTGTATTTGTCTCCCACAAATATATTCCAATTCAGTGCTTTCTAGGAACAGACTTCCTTCACATCAGCCTGACCAATTCAGTCAACTTGTGGATATAAAATTTGTAAAACTGCTGCGTTTTGGTTTGCTTTTTTTGGGTTTTGGTTGGTTGGGGTTTTGGGTTTTTGTTTTGTTGGGGTTTGTTTTGGGGTTTTCTGATTATTGCCTGTTTTTCTCTTATGTTTTGGATTGTTTGTCTGTTTTCTTTTGCTGGGAGGTGGGAGGGTTGGTTGGTTGGGGTGAGTGGATATAAGAAAAGGAAAAGTCCAAACAGTTGTTTTCTTCAACAGAAGCTGACACATCTCACTTGAAACAATACAAAATGGACCAGCAAGTGACTCTGATCACCAGGCTGAAGAGTTATTCTCTACCATCTTCATTTCTAAGTGAACAGATTTTGTTTCTTCCTCCTCTTTGGACATACACCCTCACTACACACTGAGGACAATCTGGAGGGTGAAAACCCTTCAAAACTGTTTCTCACTTGAGTTCACTAAATTTTCTCACTTGAGTCCACTAAATTTTTCATCTTTTCATGCATACAGCCTACACCTAGGGTCCCTCTTTGGGGGATATGAGAAATGGGCTCAAGTTCTCTTTACGCTGGGTCTTTTATGCTGGGTGAGCACCTTCAGCCTGAAGCTAATAAAAAGACAACAAATAATATAGGGAGTGCAATAATCTCCACATCATCATCATGACAAGACTAATTTTGTTTTGACAGACTTGAGTGACAGCTCTGTCACTGGTGCCAAGAAGATTAAACTGAATGATGATTCAGAGGAGTCGAATTTGTTTAATTTGTTTATAAATATCAAATACAGCAGCTGCCTCTTGAATTTCCACAACAAGTGAATGTGCTATTTCTCATGAAATTTTAGGCTTTGTCTTTAAAGCTGGGTGCATGTTGCTCAATTCAAAAGACAGACAAACAGCATGAAAAAAATCACTTGTCCAAACTGAGCCTATGTCTAACATAAGTCTGTCACCTGGACTACTGACACACAGTGAAGAAAACAGGCTCCTCCAGTATCTATAGCCCAAATACCTAAGATTGTTGGTTGGGTAGGCATTTTTGCTGAAAATGCTGGAATTCAGATGCTGCTGCATACAGAAGTAAAAGAAAAAATATGACAATGAAAAAAAAATCCTGCTGAAAATTTACCTTTCAAAGCGACTGAAATCAGAAGACTTTAAAAGTGCTCTGAGTAATAATCAGAGTGTGGAGAATAATGAAGAGGAGGGAGTTTAAGGCAAGCTGGTAGAGCTGAGGCTGAACTTCAGAGACAGATCGCCTACTTAAGATTACAGCACACAGCATGTTCCAGTGACTTTCTGACATTTCATCTATCTTAATGTATGAGCTGCTTCCAGATCTATCCTTCTAAAACTCCCACTTCTGTCTCTACTTGTCTTTCACTTCCCTCCCCATTCGATGCATTCAAAGTTTTCCAGAGTGTTTCAGGAGACAAAAGCCACCTGAGCAACTGATTGACATACTGGTTATCTGGATTTTAATATCAAAATATAGCAGTTCTTTAGGGCATTTCTGATCAGATTTATTTTTTTTTAATCTCAGATCCAGTTGCATATAGCAAAATGTCCTGGTAGTATACTGAAAAAAGATAGATGTTTTACTTTGTTGAAACAGTGAAATGCATTATTACCTCAAAGTCTTATGTAAACTGGTACTAATAACAACACCACTACATTAAAATATATTAATAGAACTACAGATTTTAGGTGATATTCATTAACAGTATGCTTCCTCCCTGGAATAAGAAGGACTTCCCTTTATGCCCTAAATATGCTGATAATTTATTGGTACTTTTTACCTTGGAATACGGGGAAAAGCAAAAAAGATTATGGCTGCCTACCAAAAGAGATACACCTCTGATGGTATAAATGATGTTGGGGGGAAGTAAAGAACAGCACTTGCAACCTCTCTGTCTCTTTCTGGACTCAGGTAACATTTTCTAGACTTTGCTGTTTAGTCTTGGACTGCTGAAACCAGCACAACTGATCCCTACTGAGTAACCTGCTCCTTCCTGCATCTAGAACATATTAGAGTACTCTTTTCTTCATGGAAAGTAGGATACAAGTCCTGTACAAAACCTTGCTTATTTGTTGATACCCATAGCAATCCCCATAATTTTCAGGAAGATTTTCAGCATCCTATTTCCTAGGAAATACATTCAACTGCTTCAGTTTTCAGAGTGCATTGATTACCATTCTGTAGATTTTTTCATGGCTCTGTATCACAATAGGTTTTAATATATAACATTGTTTCCCACTTCAAAGGCTACTTTTAGGTGTAAGTGGCTATTTCCCCAAGGACTGACAATGTTTCCCCAAGACAGTTACAAAAATACACTCCATACTTTGAACTAGGATTTTCATTGCACTCATGGATGCTGGAACTCCAGAGTAGTTCCTCTGCTATTAGCTGTATCATAGAAGCTGGAACACCCCACAATAAATTTCGGTTTAACTGGAAAAAAGACAAGAAGTTCAGTTGCATCTGGCTTCTGCTGGCACAAAAGAGACTTGGTAACTACATTTCCACTAAACTCCTTCAGCATCTTCACTCAGATTTTCCCAGGAAGATAGCAAAAATGAGTTTTTATCATAAAATGAAACCTGTAGAAAAGTGAATATTTGTAAAATGCTTATAGCCAATCTTATAGCAAAATGCAATATATTTATATCATTTTCTTCTACAAAGTTTCATCAGGATAGAAGATGCAATTTTTTTTTTTTTGTATTTTCTAACTATCACACAACTTCAATTCCCAAACTGGTCTCTGCCATTGTTAAAACTATAAAATTTTAAACTGCTAAAGCATTTTATTCCTGCTATAAATTCTCTCACACATGCCTGAGCAATGGGTTAAGAAATAGGGAGGGAGATTTCTGACCATCAGAGATATGATTAATTGAAAAAGTGGCACCAATTATGTTATGTCTGTCTTTAATCTAACCTAACAAATATGAGACTTGTATTCAGCAGAACTCCCAATACCTGCTTCAGCCAAGAGAGTTCAGATGTATCTGAAGAATGAAGTTTTCCTTGCTGTAGACAAAATGAATATGCTTGTTTAGGCTATAAAGGTGAGAAAGAATGAAAAGATGGACTAGGTTACACATTCCCAGTGCCTGAGAAAACAAAACTCAGCTCTGCACTGCATAACCTGGCAAACAATTTTCCCTGATAAAAATAGGAATGCTTTTGGTGTGTTAGAGGTATTCTTGGGTTTCTTCAATTTATGTGTCTTCAAATCCTTTCCAGAGTTGGTCTATATTGAAATAGCCTCACCAAGAGCTACAAATTTCAAACATTCTTAATATATTATCATCATTATAAGATTAAAACCTCTGTGTGTTATATAGTCAACTGTATAGTCAAGATACTAATATCTCTGGATAAGATGCTATCTGGATGACAGAAAAGAGTTTGAGAAAACTGAGGTTAAAGATCAGATTAGTTGTAGGAAGTGGTGTGAAGAACTAAAATGTGTCAACAGTGCCTGAGAAAATACAGCAAAAACAAGCCTGGAGAATATTTTTCCATAGTCTGAAGTCATAGTGTCTCAGTCACATCACATTTTTTCCAAAACATCGAGGCACAAGTAACCCAAGGAAACTAAAGACAATTTAGGAAATGCCCCAAGTTGAGAGGAGTTAGATACCAGGAGACTGCCCAGAGGAAACGCCACTCTTAGAATCACGGAATATTCTCGGTTGGATCATTGAAATCCAGCTCTTGGTCCTGCACAAAAATTCCAACATGTGCCTGTGAGCATTGTCCAAATGCTCCATGAACTCTGGCAGGCTTGGTGCTGTGACTTCTTCCCTGGGGAGCCTGTGCCAGTGTTCTCCTTCTTCCTATTGCAGAGGGGGAAATGGGTGAGGCCAGCCTAATTCTGAAGCTCAAAACAACCAAATCCAAGCGTGCAGGCTGCTGGCACTTGAGATGGGGCACTGGTTTCCCTGCAGCCATGTGAGCCATGTAAGGATGGGTGTTAGAGGCACCCTCAGTGCTCTTCTAGCAAAGAGAGCTGTGATCCTGCCAGCTGTTGGACCTGCAAATGGGAACACTCAGGTGATACCTGCTGCTCCCCGCCTGTGGAGGCAACAGGAAAGCTCAGTGTGGAAGGGAAGTCACAAATAACCTTTTCAGATTTACAGCATGTGGCAAAAGATGTCACTCTTGAACTGAAACTGTTCAAATAAATATTGTCCTCTGCATCAGGGCTAAGTGGTTGTGGATTGCCTGCTAAAGGTGCACTTAGAGCAGACCTGTCAGGGGCTGTCTCCAACCACAGAGCCACGAGCACAGCACAGGGCAATGGCAAAGGGCTTCCCACCCCCATTCCTTACAAAGTGGGTTTAATCCTGGCCAAGATGCCAGCTCCCACCTCCTGCCTGCTGCCAGCAGTGCCCCTGCTCCTGCTCAGGAGGTGGCAGGCACCCTGAGGGGCTGCAGCCAGGGAAAGCACATAGGGGTGAGCTGCCCTCCAGAGCAAAGGCTTTGGGAGCTCAAGGATTGCCAGGAATACATCTAGGCACTGATGCCATGCCCTACAGCTGGGAAAACTATTCAAAACAATGTAAGTAGCAGGCCACTGCACAGTAGCCAACATGCTCATTCCATCAAAAACAAATTACAGTTTTTATGTTTGAGGAGCATAAATCAAGTGAAGCGTGCAAAAGAACTGAGGCTAAATTAGAGGGAAATAATATGTTGCTTCAAACAAAATTAATTTCTCAGATTTCCACTAAAACCTGAACTATGCACGCTACAATTGAAGGAAATTTTGTTTACCCTCAAACGTTTTCAAAACAAGGACATTTTCTTAAATGACAAAACTTAAAGTAAAACATTGTTGTATCATTGGAACTTCTTCCAAAAGTGAAAACAAGTGAAAACAAATTAAATTTACACGTGAAAACATATTTCAATTGAAAGCAATATACTTGACTACAAATATCAAATAATTCTGTGAAAGATATTATGGTAGAACACACCCAGAGATATTTAAATAATTCATTCCAATACCTTACATGATATGAAAAATTTATTTTCTTACCACTATAAAGCATGGTATCTCAAATATAACCACTTAAGTACTTTCTTTACATACCTGCATCCCTTATAGAAACAAAGCAGAATGATTTTTGACTTAAAAATTAAGGCCTACATTCTACTACCTAGAACAGTAGTTAAGGATTTTTTTTCCTCCCATAAATCAAGTGCAACTGTTCATATACACTCAATTTAATAATACATTTAATCTAATTTTCTATGCAGAGATGTGAAAAATAAAGCACTGTATGTTTGAAGGGACTGCTACAGAGTTTCCTGCAGCTTGAGCTGCAGCATTGCAGTTCATACACAAACAGCTTTGACCTATGCACCCCAAGAGCAAAAGCAGCTATAAGCTCACCTGGCTTCTAGTCAAAGTTTTCAAAAAGGAATATTTCTTCCATTTTCAAAATATTCTTACCTCTTCCTTTGTCTTTTTTGATATGACCCTTAGCCAGTCTCCAATCATGCTGAGGACAGCTGCAAAGTAAGCAAGCCCAACAAGGATCCAGAACCACACCACTGGCTTATAAATATCTAGGTATTCAATATCTGATCCCCCTGAAAAACAATACAGTAAAAATTAATTCACATTTACTAGCTGTAGGTGCAAAGATATTTTACAATTAATTTCCCTAGGAAAAAAAAAAAGTTTCTTACACCTTCTGTATTTTTACCCATGCAAAATATTTTGTTGAATTTGAACAATTATATAAATCAGTTCAGTCTTGAAAGTAATGTCTGGAGTATGTAAATTTTAGACAAAGATGGTTAATAATTCATAATAATTATTGAATGAACACAAACTGATTCAGCTTGAATGAAATGACTTCCCACCTGCTCCAAAAAATGATGCTGTACCAGAGTTTTAAGTGTTGTTCCAATGTATACAATGTGTTCATATCCTGAGAAATCTGTTTTTGCAGGAACTTTAAAACATCTCAACACTTATATAAAACATTCAGCCTCAGAAAAGAAAGAGTAGCACCTGCATTAACAAGTGTCCCTGTGGGTAGGCAAACATGATCAGCTCCATTCTGCAGGAGGAAACAAGAGTGCAGGAACTGGAGTTGAACTGATCATACACCCCCTCCCCCAAAAAAGGTGGATAAGAGAAGTCAGCTGAAGGCAACTTTTTTGAATCCCACTGCCATAAGCACCAGTCACTTTTTTTCAGTGTTAAAGCATAAAAAACATAAATTTCAGAGGTGTCTGTAATAGAGTTTTCAGGTATAATACAGCTGTAAGGAACAGATGTCTTACTTCCACACAAAAAAAATTTATGTTCATCCAGAGCTCTTGACAACACCAAATAACTCACATTTCACATCTTGTCATGCAATAAAACAGAAGCCTTAAGCTTCAGCTGTGTAATTCAGCTGTGTTGCAACAAATAAAACCAGACTTCTAGTTTGGACTGCTGCAAAAAGTTTGATATGTGTATCTGCCCATAACTGAAGAAATTTTACAGTAAAACCTTTTCAGGCACATTGAAGTAGCCTGTGCAGATAAATAATGCTTTGTTTTATGTATCTGCATCCTATACTGAAACAAATCAAAGGAATACTGGCCCCAAAATATCAAGCACCTTGTTATAGTACTGAGATTGACTCTCATGGAGAATAATGTTTTCACTTAGCTTTATCATTACAGAGATTACATGCAAATAAAGAATTTTACTGATGGCTAGCTTTGTATGGAAGCCCTCACAGACAGAAATTGTTACTTTCAATGACATCTTTTCATTAAAAAAAAAAAAGCATTGAGCTGCAATGGTTTGCTCAACTACTCAAGAGATGAATCCACATTGTGAAAGTGGATATCCTTTGATGCCTTTGTAGTCCCAAGCAGAGGTAGAAAACAGGGTTCTGTTTGGAACAGAAGACATCCAGCCACCAAAGTGCTGAGTTTGTCACAGCACAAGACAGACAAAACACCAAATCATTTGTTAACAACATCCATCTCATGTCAATCTAGTAAAACAGTATTTTAGGGATGATTCACCCAAAATTTGTTGTAATTCAAGAAAATTGTTGATTTCCACTACGTCTTTGCTATAGTAATGGGCTTAGTGGTTCATCCTCTTCTTCAGCTGTTGATACAATGCACAATAAAGTATGATAGAAAGCATCCACATGGTTGGTTTTTCATTTTTGGCACATTATGTTTATAAACTGAAGCTGGAACCTAACTCTGTCAGTCTGCAGGAAGCACTTCCTTCACAGTTTATACTTATTTTATTTACAGCAAAGTTAGTCACCAGGGCAGGAGTTAGGACATATCCATGTTCTACTAAGTTTTCTGTGCTGTCTGGCCAGGAGATGGCTCCATCTAGCCATGCCCAAAGGAATTCAGCTCTCCTGAAGTTAAAGGGACAAAAGGTATCCAAAGAAATACTCTAGGATTTCTTTAGCTTCAAAGATAAAACCCTTATTAGCTGTTGAGCTCCTGAATTTCAAGGACTGCTTGGATGACTTCACAATTTAATCAGATCTCAAGGGAGAGAGAGACATACCTGAGGATGTTTGTCCTGACATAACTACTGCCTCAAATTGCCATAATGAAGTTACTTGGGAATGTCATTAAATAGGATTTCATAGAGAAATGTGATCACAACTCAACTGAACTGAATTTAAACTACAAGAATTCATTAACTACCAAATTCACTTAAATTAGTATGAATGCATTTGGATATGAGTATTCATACCTAAATGTACTTGTACTAAAGTATATGAGATAATCTAATGATTTTATGGGCAACATCCTTAAAAGCATATCAATATTATAGCCTATCATGTTTCTTTTGCAAAGCAAATTGGTTTATGCAGCCCTCTAGGAAGCAAAATGCTGAGAAGGCAAAAGATGATTTTTTTTGCTTGTTTGGCAAACCCAGTTTTGTGGGCTGAGGGATAAAACTTTTCCCGGCTTTCTTTAGCCTCTACCCAAAATAGGTTAAAACCACAAGGAAGAAGAAATTTAGCAGCCTCACTGCCATAATCTATTACCAAGAGCAGTCACAGTTCATTGCCAAGAGATTTTCTGGTAAAGATTTGATCTAAAGTTGCTTGACATCTATGAGAAACCAAGGAATTTTTCCATCCATCGTCCTCACAGGCTATTGGATTGCTGCTGCCACCATTCTTACATCTGCCAAATAAATTTTATTTGAGATTTTCAACACTTTGGAAAACATAAGTTGTTCTATGGCCCAAACATATTCCCTATAAAGGTCAAGAACTCTATTTCAGTGGAGAAAGGCATTAGTGAATATCTCAGGCATGCTTAGAACAGATTCTGGATCTCAGGTAGGAGATCAGGGTTACAGATATATCACTTTTACTTTTTTATGTAAAACAAGTACTTCAAAAGTAAATAATTTTCTTCCTTGTTGCCACTCTTTTTCCCATTCTTTCTACAGTAACTGGCTCAAAATAGAAACATGTAATTATTTCTATAAAGTTGGTTTGCTTTGCATTTTTACTTCAAAATTAAAAGGGGAGAATAGAAAGTGCTGTCAGCATTGAGTATCTTAATTCCATACCAGCAAAAATTTCTGGGTTATTCAAAAGTTGGCACTGCAAACAAGGAAATGTCTATAATTTTTCATCAGCAGTCTAAATTACTCTGGATATAGAAAAATTATATAATCCAGTTTTAATTGCAGAATGACAAGTAGCTGTCCACCATCCCTGTTGTGACAAACAAGTTTAATCCAGAAATGTCATTTGTCCCAGTCCAAAGAAATATGGAAGGTACAGCCCTTCAGCTTGAAAGGAATTACCTCAGAGGACTGCAAAAAAAAAGGGGGGGGGACATAGAAGGACTAGCTTGTGTGACAGTGTGGAAATGCAGAAGGCTGGGGACAGGATGGGATTGCACTGCCAGAGATGGAATGTAAGCAGGCCATAGGAACCACTTGATGCCACTCAGTGGAAAATGGAGAGCTACTTCAGAAAGCAAAGCACAGGTCTAAAGCACTGCTCACATGCTGTCCTGCACAGACAGCAAGAAGTCAGTGCTCCATCTCCAGCTTAGAGCAGAGCTCACAGCAGAGAGCCCCTGTTACAGACACGGAGTCCCCAGGGGGCCAAGAGCTCTTCCAAATGCCAAAAAAAAGGCACAGGGTCTGTGGGAGGGCACACAGCTCTCCTCCAGGATGCTGGGCACATCCCTGGCTCAGCAGGACAGCGATTTCTCTCTGCTGGTGCTGGTATCACACAGTGCCACCAGATCAGCTGGGCTGCTGTGACTGCGGGGTCAAGTGCCCCACTTTGGTGACATTAAATGGCACTAAAATATCTCAGTTCTCTGCAAACTCAGGCCAAGCAACAGAGTGCAGAGCCAGGTATGTGTATAGCAGTGGTGGGGATACATCAGAGTTGATTACAGAATGAAAGGGAATGAAAATCAGTAAGTCAAAAATCAGGATTCAAACATGGAAAATAAACCAAGCCAAAAAAAAACCTCCCACAAAAGTAACAAGAGTTGGAATACATTTTTAAAGTAACATTTTCAGAATTCTGTGATCTGTTTCACTGAACCAGTTGACACAATCTTATATCATCATTATACCCCACTGTGAAACAGATTACTGATATGCTATTTATATTATTGCCTTCTATTCAATTTAGTCAAGTTTTGGACATGTCCCCTAATTTAGATTTGAAACCTGTTAGATTAATGCCATTAGAAATATTTGAATATACCTTTCAAACTGCACTGCAAGTTAAAGAATTTGCCTGTACATGTGAACAATATATTCTCAATTATACAGATATATTCGCGTGCCTCAGTGCTAACCTTAGTAGCCAGAAATATATTTCATTGTACTGAAATCATAACACATTCAACATGAGAAGATTTCTTTTTCTCTTTCACAAGATATTAATAGTTTTGGTTGGGTTTTCTTCATTCATGTTAAAGTCAATATTTTCTCTTGAAAACAAGAAAAGAGATGTTTGACTATGTTATGATATTCATAAGGCAGTGCAGGCTGAGGTACAGTTTTTCTTCTTTTTTTTGTGAAAAGCTACAATAATCCTTCTTCAAATTAAAAAAAAATATTCTCTCCTTGCAAAAAAAAATTAAACCATTCCAAAAATTTGAAAAATCAAGTAATTTCATAAGACAGAGAAGCAGTCAATTCTTTTGGAATACAGTTCGTATACTTTCTTGAACATTCATTACAAGAGCTTTTCATCTTTTCCTTCCTTGCATGCACCAGGAGTGATCAGTCTATTGTGTTTGCCTCAAGGCTTCTCTTGCTGATGGAAACCCCAGCTGAAATTTCCACAGGCTCCAAATAATAAGACTCTGAGTAACAAAGGGAACGTTTCCTCACTCTGGTTTCTGGGAACAGAGTACACGGTCTCCAGGGCAAAAAAGAAAGTTCTAAAAAAAATCCTGGAGAACGAAAAGAATTTCTAATATGACAGCCTGTGCTACAGTCAATGATACCATTACATTCCTAAATTCCATGTTCAGCTATTGGCTCCCTTTTGGTACAGCTATTGAGTAACACTCTGTTCTTTACCTCCTGAAAGTTCTTCGGGGCTTCTTTTCAGCTCCTACTTGCAGTGGCACCAGAAAGCAGCAAGTCTCAGGTTAGTGAAAAACTATAGGTATTTCTGAAATTTTTCCCCACACACCAACACATATGTTAACACAACCATGGGATTATGTGGGGCTTGTAAAATATGGGTTCTTCTCTGACATGGCAGTTCCCAGAAAAAAATATGTGAAAGTTTTCAATTATATAGGAATTTGAAGGTTTTGACAGAACTTTATAGGGCAAAACTGACACATGTATGTGGATTATCATGTGGGCCTCCAGAGTGCTAAAAGAATTATCAATTTGACTTTTATTGCAAGAAGTACACTCTGATATAATTGCAAATCGGAGCATCACTGCCCACCATTATGCTTTAAGTTTGACTATAATGCTAAGTGGAAGAAAATTTTCACTGCAAGTATTGTTCAAGGAAAAAAAAAGTCAGAAAAATAAAGAAATTAATGCCAGTGTGAGGAATTTTTCAAACTGTTCTGCAAATAGGCACCAAATAGACTGAAGAATCATTCTGTCTGCTGGTTTTTGCCTCACCATGGCAAACCAGAACCAAGACCAGCATGCTCTAGAACCACAGTATTCTACCATGACCACCTCTTTTGCAGTCTTATGCAGCATTAGAGGTATTAACTCTATGTTTCTCCCTTGTTTGTGACACCCAGCTTTCCTAAACTTCAAGGACAGTTCCCCAAACAAAGCCTACCACAAAAATATCAATGGCCCTTCCTGTCCACTCTGTAGTTATGACCTACCTAAAAGAGAAACAGGCAAACCAAAAAATCATGAGGAAAAGGCACTGATTTGTTAGGGTGCAAAAGATTCTGCATACTTCCTCAAAATTAGTAAGGAAGCCTAGCTCTTGGGACAAATTCTATCAGCTCCATTAAGAATCGTAATGTCAGCTTCCTTCAAATAATTTTGTACATATATACACACACCAATGACTGAAAACTTCCACAATGCAAAGCTCAACCAATTAATACCTCACCTATTTTTCAAAATTTTTCTCTAACTGGCCAATTATGTACTTCAAAGAAATTAAATGGACATTTTTGAAAAATCCTTCAAGTCACCAAAACCAGAGTATTTTACTTCACCCAAAGATGATGATATTATCAACTTCATCTCTGTCAGAATACAGTCCCATGGGAATGTTAACCTCCCAGTTATGATGGAAACAGCCATTTAACCCTGTGCTCTTGAGCATTGACTCTGCAAGTGCAAATCCCTCTGCCCCTTTAAGTCAACAGCATATTGCAGTTCAAATTCAAGTCTTATGCATGTTGCTCAAAGAAACTAGAAAACATTTCTGATGCTTTGAAATAATGGACTCACAGTAGGATTTTAAATTAAATAAAGAACATCTTTCAAGTGAACCATAAAAGGCCATCAGCTATAGAACAATATAATTCAAGGACATTCTGTAGAAAGAGAAAGTGTTTCCTGGTAGAATTAAAAAGCAGACACTGTAGGGAAAAAAATTATGGTATCAAATGGTCTACAAATAGAAAAGTCTATGGAAATTAATAATGGGAGTCATGATGAATGTACTCAGTGTTCTAGTTAGAGCCAAGTGGGCCATTTCACATAATGCTTTACAGTAAATATAACCAGGCCTTTATGCACTACATTTTCTATTCCCTGTCATACACATACCCTTCAGGAATGACAGTCTAAAACACCCAGATTCTTGACTTAGAAACAGCATAAATTTTTTATTTCATGCTAGTTGTTATCTGACCAGAATCACAAATTCTGAAGACAAAATGAAAATAAGAAAAAGGAAAGGCAGAAGTCAAGACACATACAAAGACATTTGGAAACATCACAAATAACTGTGCAAGAGTCAAAAGAAATTTGATTTGCTATTTTACAGCTCAGTTCTATAATTTACAAGAATCTTTGGCAAGTTTGCAAGCAGTCTAAAAATGAAGGCTGCCTGAGTAGCTTAGTATCTTCAACAACAACTCAATTTACCCCCATTTTACCCACATCATTTACAAATACATCAAGCAGTTCCAACACCTTAGAGGTCCTTGTTGGACCTCACCAACCTGAAAAACTTCTGCCAGTGACAAGACCCGTGACTGCCATCAAGGCAAAACTTCAGGCACAAGAGGAGTTGCCCAACGTGAGAGCCTTGGCTTGGCACGCTTGGGCTCACTCAACAGCCACGGGCACGGAGCAGACGCAGGAGGAGCCCACAGCATGTGAGTGTCCGCTAAAAACAATTCCCTCCAGCAGAGCCTCTCACTGAGAGCAGACCAGCACAAAAGGCTTTGTCAGCCCCCTCTGCCTGGCACAGAGTTCAGAGGTGGGAGAGAGGTGTTTCATGAGAGAGATGATGGCTCTGTATCAGCAGAAACATCAGATCAGGCCAAGGAATTCAAGGCTCAAGCTCGGAGCACAAAGCTCTGAGTTCCTCATCCTCGCCTCTACACATCACTGACTCAAATCAATGTGCTTTCTCAGCACAGACTTACTCAAATTAAGAAGTGAACTAAAACCTCTGACATATTTTCAAGAAAAAAGTTGACACAGAACTGGCCCAGACTTTTCTTTAGGTCAGTATGTCAAAGTTATTTGCAACTAATTCAGCTTAATGGAACCATAAAAATTGGACAGGTTATCTACAGGTTATGGTAAAACCTCTGGCATTACAAAAAACACATGGGCAAATGTGTACTGACAAAGAGTCACAGAGTAGGATGCAGCAGATCCTACAGAATACAGACATTTCAATGGCAGAAAGAGAGCTCTGGAATATTTTGAAAGTAAGGGATGCACACAAAACTTATATCACTTCACAGGGTGAGGCATTTTAAACAAGTCCAGCTGAAAAGATGCATTCAGATTAAAATGCTCTATTAGTGCTTGCACTTTGTAACCTGTAAGAAAAATTAAGCAAAACCCTTACCTAAATTATATTCTAGTTAATTTTTAATAGTATAGGAAAAGAAAAAATCAGTAGGCAGAGAAATGCACCATGAATTTCACTGTCCCACCTCCCATCTCTACACTGTCACATCAACCAAAATGAGGGACAGGCCCCATCACATGAATGATGAAGGATAAAACTGGGAGAGAGGTACCACAAGAGACATACACCCGTACCAAAACTTAAAAAAAAAAAGGCAGAATAAATATCACTGTGCAAAACATTATAAGACAAAGATTTACGAAAAAGATCTTACCTGCAACATAGTCACCAAATCCAATGGTAGTTAAAGTGATAACCACAAAGTAAATTGCATCTAGTGTGTTCCAGCCTTCTATGTGCTTGAATATAACTGCAGGAAGAGCAACAAACAGCACACAGCCAAACAGGATGAATATTATTGTAGAAATGATGCGAATCTTTGTCTGACTCACATTCCATTTCTGGAAAGGGAAGGGGAAAGAGAGGAAAGCCATGGTTAATAAAACTGCACCAGTGCATATCAGCACCCATCACACTCCCCCAAATGTGCACTACATGGCTCTAGAGGACACTGCATTATAATTCTCAAATAAACAGGAAAAATCAAGCAGGATTTTATTCTGAAAAGGGTTTCAAAGCAAACATGACTATCCTAGGAAACATTTGCCAGCAGTAAATGCAGAGCAGGGCTGGATTCTTCACAGGTGAGCAGGATGTATAGCATTCACTAATACCAACAGCTGATGAGGTAAAATTTCTGAGGGCTGTCTAGATACTTAAGTGAGTTACAAGTAGTGCATGCACCTGCAATTTCTGTAATTTTGTAGATCCACAAATAACCAACAAATTAAGTGAATTTTAACCATTCAATTCTCTGCAATCCAATAATTGGCTAAGCAAAATGCTACAAAATAGAGCTGGAAGGGGTGTAAGAGAGCCAAACCTGCCCAAAGACAAAACAAACCCACCCCAAGCCACTGCAAATACATGACTGGCCAGGCAACATGTGATCAGGCTCTTGTCATCTGATAATTTTCCTAATGCTTAACCTACATCTCAACTCCTTCTGTTTAAGTGTACTGTTTATGGTCTTATCCAAGACAAATAAAGAAATTGCTAATTTTCTCTTTCCAGCAAACCTTCACAGGTGTTCTCTTTCAGTTACATGTTCTTTAAATCAAATAAATTTATTTCCTTTTCTTCCCCTTCCTATTTTTCTTGCAATCCCCTGGCACCAACAAACTAGCCCATGTTTCATTAAGTGTTGTACTCAAAACTAGATATGAAAAAATAGCACAAAATGAAATGGAATGAGCCTTTCTTATGCTTTGCCTATTTCCAGTTTTACCTATTTTCCATGGCAGTATGACATTAACCCATGTTAGCATGATAACTTCTGGAGTCCACAGAACATTTCCATAAAATTGCACCTAGACAGCTGTTTCTTGACATGCAGCTGCATATTTTATTATTCCTTCACATATTACTTTGAATTTGTCCTTCTTGAATTTAATCCTATCTAGTCAGACTGCTTTTCATAAATTTTAAGATTATTTTGATCCTCCAAGTTTTAGTTGTCTCCCCAGCTTGAGACCATCTGCAGATTTAATGAACCACATCATTTAGCTGTTGTGTATGCTATTAATGTTTTTTCTAAACTGCACTAAAGCTAGAACAGAACCCTGCAAAACTTCATTTTGCATGCCCAGCCAATTTGACATTTTCCATCTATCCAATGCATGTCGGTTCAACCTAAAAGAAGAGAATATACAAGAAACTTCCACAGAAATCAACGGAAAATGAAATCCTGTTGTTCACAATGGATGTTTTCTTGTTTTTAAGTTTCAGTGGGAACTGTGTTTACAATCAGCATGACCAAGGTCGAGCTTTTGTAACCCAAATCAGAGTAACAGCTTGTGTTATGGCAACATAAAAATACCTGCTCTGAGCCATCAGCATCTCCCAGTTCTTTAGGCAACCTAATAAACAGAATTAGGGAGTGTTCCAGACTGCAACATCTAGATCAGTGTTTTTACTCAGATATTGTCAAAAGAGGGGATGATACTGCTTTTTATGTTGGGGCATTCTTGTAGGGATACATCCATTATTAAAAAAAAAAGGAAAATCATTATCTCTACAAGCAAAAGAGAGGCACAAATTGATCTCAGAACTTCTATACCTTTAAGAAAAAAAAATCAGTAATGAAAACCCAGAAATTATAAAATGCTCTTATGGAATTTTCTTGCCTTTTTCAGACAAATCCCAATGGAAATCTATGTTGTTCACCAGTACCTTGTCTGGACATGAAGTGATGTTTCAAAGCCAAAAATGCATGCCTTTTCTTAAAAAGCTTTCAAGCTTGTGTTTGCCTATTGCATAAGACTACTTAGCACAGGGCCCACTTTGCTTTGCATCAAAAACAAAGCCATGTCAGACCCTTTCTATAAAGAAAAGGTGTCCTGCATGCAAGGGTAGGGCTTGGTGTGGAAACCCAGTCCTAACACCTGCAGTGCTGATGCAAGCAGCTACAAAGTTGGTTACTAAGCATCCACTGCTTCAAAAACCTCAGTGAATACATTTCTTATCACAACCTATATAAAAATCCTTTAAGGGTAAGCATCACAGCAAGCTCACAAGTAACAAGGGCAGAGCAAAACCAAAATTATTTAGGTCTTATTCCTCTTGCCAACCATAATCATGGTAGGGAATGTCTTCACCCCATTCTCAGAGCTGTTCATTAGCCACTTCAGGCTGTGCCAAGTCCTTCCTACCTTTCCCTGTACATCTGATTGCAACAATGAGCTATACCCTGTTTTTCAGTCTTTCCATTTCACTTGTGAGATTCACAACAAGCAGCAAAAAACCCAAATGAGGTAGTCAGCATACTCACAACAAAGGTATCTTCTACTTTGGCAATTCCTTTTCCAAAGATTGTCCCTAGTTGATCTCCAACACCAGCCAACAGAAAACCAAACAGAGGAATTCCCAGTAAGGCATAGATGATACAGAATATCTTTCCACCTTGTGTGCGTGGGGAGATGTTTCCAAAGCCTAAATTACAAACAACTTCAGATGTTTAAGAGGTTACACATAATACATCATAAGTTTAAAAAGAACTGTGGGAACAGAACAGTTAAAAACAGGCTAACCAGGCTAACCACATGACACAGCAAACATTGTGAGAAATTAAAAAATGAAGATGTAGGTCATGCAATCCTCTCTGAGCTACTCTCTTATCATCTACTACATGTAGTTAATAGCAATTGGTTTATTTATGCCTTGTTTGTGTCACTGGGCATTTAACAGGCTGCAGCACCTGTAAAAAAAACACAGTTTTCCTGCACATGGGCCAAGTTTCAAAGTGAAGCAGCCTTAAAAAAGCCCTAACCACTTGGATGAGCAAAACAGGGATTTCTACTGTAAATGGGACTGCCTAGATTCTTTCCAAGGGCTTTGGTTCTTTCAAACAAAGCTTAGAGATACAGTTCATGGCTCTGTCCATTTGAAAGTGGAAATCATTTTGTCTTCACAGGCTTGTGTAAAAGAGCACCCCAAATCCCTCTGATGGCTCCATTGCTGCTGGTTCACTTAGAACAGAGAAAGTGAAATACAAAGAGCACCAGGCCCAGCACCTGTGGAATGACCTCAAGTACATCTCCCAGGATCAGTACTAAATTATTTGGACAAGGTCACATAGGCAGAACCCTACAGACAAGTTTTATGAGCTTAAGTACTGAGTTTTAATTCAAATGCTTTTCTCCTCCAAAGGATCAGTCACATTTTGAGGGAGCAGTAGCAATAACACCCCAGAATTTCTGACATTCTTTCACTTTTTAGCAGAACAACATGCCCTTCAAAGGAGGGAAGAGGGAAAATTTGTCATAAAAAGGCTTATCTTTAGAAATTAGAAAAAGCTGCTTTTAACATTACCTTCTTGTTAGAAAAATAACTTGCAAATAAAAAGCAAAGTAGCTTAGCATGTAATTGAGAAATTTGTCTTCATGTCTTAAACTTTTCATAAGAAAAACAGCATTCACACACAAATCTCCCAAAGAAAATCCAATTTTTCTGGAAAAAATCTGACAAATTTTATTTTTAACATAGCTTAATATTTTTTCACAATGTGATGACATTCCTACAATACTGACCACATTTAATTAATGTCTTAACTATTTATCAGCATTTATATTTAAATATTCTGAGCATGATGGTTTAACGTGTAGATTTTCCTTATTAAACCTATTATCCTAATTTTTGGCTCTGCTCTCATGTAAATAAGCTACACCAAAGCTCTGTTGCTAGAACTACTTTTTCCTTTCAGAACACACAAAAGAAAGCTGTTCCTCACTTAACTTGGAATGGATTGCTCAGAGAAGCTGTGGATGTCCCATCCCTGGAAGTGTTCAAGGCCAGGTTGGATGGGGCTCTGAGCAATAAGGTCTAGTGTAAGGTGTCCCTGTCTGTGGCAGGGAAGTAAGAACTGGATGATCTTTAACATCCCTTCCAAGCCAAGCCATTCTATGATTCATTAAAATTAAAATAAATCACACTGGGAATATATTTTACTCCTAGATAATTCACTCTGAAATCTGTTTTCAGATTGCACTTATGTTGACAACAAATGCAATATTGATAGAATTCAATCAGAGAAAAAAGAGCTGATATTAAAAATTTTCCCCCAAATCTTTACTAATAAACCTTGTCAAACAACAACAACAACAAAAAAGGAACTAAATCATAGGAAATATCAATTACAGGTTGCAGAGTCCTACAATTTTGTAAATGTTCCCTGCACTAATATATGAAAGAACGCCTGACTCAGAAAACTGGGAGAAGTCACAGCAACTTTAGACTAACCCAATATGCTTCCCTAAACCAGAGTCAGGACTAAAATTATAATTCAGGAAATTTCAGCTCCACTGAGTTCACTCTGTCCCTTCGTGCACCAAGGAGTAAAGACTCAAGTTTTAAAACAAAATTAGCTCACCACCAATCAAAAAAGGACAAACAGATCCAAGCTACTCTGTTTTCATAAACATGCCTGTTTATGCATCAACAGAAGCTTGAATTGTTCCAGGTCATAATTCCTGGGAGGTCTTAATGCAATTCAGAATCAGGGGTCTGGATACACCAGACTTAGAAAGCTCATGCTAGGGATTTGCAGTTACTTTTTATTTACTTCTCTACAAAAGCACTGTCTCTCAATGGTGACAAAACACCAGCCCAGTGCAGCACATGCCAAGCAGGCAGTTTTGCTTGGCTGGCCCCATAAAACAAGCAGGCACTCTGTGAGCATCCCAGAGCTCTTGCTGAGGCTGTAGCTCTGCAGCATGCTCCTCATCTGCTGCTACTTGGTATGAGGGCATCAAGTTCACAGTCAGCCCTGGGTGTTCTCCCTAAATCAGACTTAAGTCTTCCTTGAAGGAAGGATGGTAAGTTCACTTTTACACTCAAATTCTTGTTTTTCATCCTAAAAACTGTCAAATGCTTTTCTTCCATAAACACAGAAAAGGTATTGTGTGATAGTTGTATGATTAAATCACATTACTGGATAAAATAACACTGGATAAAATAACACAGGTAGCAGTTTATTTCTGTCCAGATGCTCACTGAACATAACACAAACCATGGGTAGGGTACATACTTTAGTGACCTGATCTACCAAGGGGTTTCCATCACACATTAATCACATTTCCTACTGTGTCATGTTTTATAACAGTCTGCTGCTGTACACCACAGCCTACTTTGTGAGTTACACAAGTTGTCCTTAAATCCTACTCTCAGCTTCTCCAGTGAAAACCTAATCCATTATTTATACAACGGGAGAGAAAATGTATTTATATTTCATATGGTTGATGTAATTCCCAAGAGGTTTGTGTCAGAAAAGTATTATTTCTTTCTTTAAATAATTATAATAAAGACCTTAAAAAGAAGAATTCTGTTGCTAGGTAAAAACCAAGGAAACCTTAATTTTGGGCATTGTGCTGAGAGAAGAGAACACGGTCATAGGAATACTGCTGCATATCCCTGTGTACCACAGAGCTCCTGGATGTGCAGGGCAGGAACATCTGGCCCCAGTGCAGTAGCTCCCTGGCATCTTTTCACTTCCCTTCCACCCAGGAGGTAGCATAAAGCCTGGCTAGGACTGCCTTGCTCACAGAGAAACCTTGGGGAATCAGCCACATGACAACACGGTCTGGTGCCTTTTCCCTGCCTCAGAGCTCCTGGCAGGGATGGGATGGGGACAGGATGTGCACAGGCAGCCTCAGTACCTTGCTTATTCTTCACATTTTCAGTCCTGTGCAGCTCATCCCTTCCCCTGTTTCTGAACGGGAAATTCCTAGAACTGGTCCATTCCCCACTTGAACTCAATATACTTGGGTTTGATTGTGGAAATTAACAAGTTGCTTGATTTAATACTTCTAAATTTATTGGAAACCTTCCCTCAAAATTTAACTTGCCAAATGGGATCTGTTTTATCCAAAATGCTGTCAGTATCCTTCTCAAGCTGTCCTTCCCCAGTGCACCCTCCCCACTTCACTTTCATAACCAGGAGGATGATTTGCCTCCTAATTTCACCAAATCCCTTTCATGTTCTGCTAAATTCTTAGTATGCCTTTAATGGACAAAGGACTTTTCTCTGACAAGCAGCTCTGGACAAGAAATGCATTTTAGAAGGAGCTTCCAGTAACCCTTGAGTGAATTCTGATCCTGTGTGAATTAAGAATAAAAGCCCATTGAAAGTAGATGGTAACTAATTGCTCCACTCAAAAAAGCAATATATTCCAGGATTTCAGCTCCAAACTCCCAGGAGTCTCTGAGATTCAAATCCAGTTCAAAGAGAATCTGTATCCCTTTGGTCAGCTAGAGAGGTGGAAGCAGGTATATGCAAAATGAAAAGGAAAAAAAAAAAAAAGATTTTATAGGATTCTTTACTTTTGTATTTTCTTTATTGACATATTTCTGGGAGAATGAAAGCATCTCTAACTTTCCCATGAGAAGCAGATTCACTGTTAAGCAGATATAAGTAACTTTCATAACTATATATTACTGCTTTTGAGAAAAACAATGTTTGAAGTTTCAAATTCTAGTAGAGTCTTCCCCCCGACAAACAATAGGTTATATTGAAAATATGAAAAAGCTTGAAATGCTGTAAATTCTCATACAATTGACATGACACTTTTGTTTAGATGGTAAGCATCCTTGTATTCAAACCTTCATAGAAAGGAAGACTGAAAATGAATTTTTTTTTCTTTTTCTGTTTTAACTGGAGAGAGAGATTCCTTTGCTTTATAGTTAGCCAATATCTTCAGAAAACTCTTGTAGATACATATTTTCAAAATGGAGTTAGAAATACAGAGACTCCAAATGAGCATGGTTTTTACATAAAATTCCTAGACAAAGCAGGGCATCTACTGAAACTATCTAGCTGCAATTAAGTACTTCTCATGTGAGAGATTACAGGTGCTTTTGAAAATTCTAAGACTAGATTTTACTTGCTAAATTGACTGGAAGAGAATGCCACCACCTATGATTCATTTATTTCAAATACCTCAGGTGGGATTGAAAGTTCTGGGGAAGTTCTGAAACATTTTCTTTCTATACAAGGAAATGTAAATTCAAATACAAGTAAATGCTTTCTCCATGTTTATGACAAACCTCAGATTAAACAAGGCATCATTCCTGAGGTATCAAAAATAACTGAAGTTAAAATTATCCCAACTTAATGTCATATACTCTGAGGTATGAGGAACTTCTCCCAGCAGTGGGTTTGGATATGCAGCCCATTGATGGAACAGCTCAATACTGAGGGATAAATAATTCGGTGAACAGGCACGCTCTTAATTACACATAAGTGGATTACAGAAAGTTGATAGTGAGATTTCATAGAGTCAGAGAAAAGGCAGAGCTCCTGGCTGCTGACTCCCAGGAGGCTGGAGCCATGGGAAGCAGCTGCCATGGCCTTGGCCTCAGCCACCAGACTCTGTGTGCCACCGACAGCGGTGCTGCCGTGGGGTCACCTCCACCCTGACCACCCTGCTCAGTTAAAGTGATTGCCCTTTTCAAAGGGCACACGTGGGTTTTGACACTGAATGTCAAATTGGTTTCAAGAGATCAAAAGATGCTTTTTCCAGGCCCTGAGGAGCTATCTAGTAAAATCTTTATAAAAGGTACCTCATTGAATTTCTAGAAGATGAAGTGCTTTTCTCCCTTTGGATCAGCGCTTGGGCTCGGGAGATTAGCATTAAATACATCCCTGCCCAACAGTGCCAAAGCAGAGATGTGCACTTAATCACAGATGAATAAAATGATGAATAAGATATCCCTTTTAGTATAAATAATGGTCTTGACACAATCATTAAACAAAAAGCCAGTGTTTGTCATAGTCACCCATACTGACTATGGGGAAATCCCCACATACACTGCAGAAATAGCAAAACTTCCATGTTTGTGCTCATTGTGTGAAAAAAAATATACAAATGTTTAAACTGATCCCTTTTTCTTTCCTTTCTTAACTCTTTCCTGTACTACCAGTTTGATATGCTTATGTATGCCTGTGTTATATATTTGCATATTTACAAACACATATTCCATGAGGATTTATAGCTCTGGATAGTACAAGTATAAGGGCTTTTCCAGTTCCCCATGTGACCTCCCTCCCAGCATTGCAAAGTAGGTAAAAAATTCCTATTCCCCTTTTTACAGGTAGGTAACTGAAGCACAGAAGGGAGGAAAGTCCAAAATTCTCTACATCATTTAGGTCCATAACTCACAACAAATTGGTGACTGAGGGCTGTTCATTACACTGACCCTTAACTAGTGAAAGTTTGTTATCTGAAGCCCTAAAAGACCCTCAGGCTTGCTCAAGTTGGAGATACACAGAGAGATGTCGCCAATACCTAAAAACTCTGGACTGCCCTCCTGTCAGGGCATTCACATAATTCCTGAACACAAAGCAAGAGAATCTGAAGGTTGAACAAGTGCAAGGATCACTTTAAAATCCAAACCCCAAATGAATTGAATACAAATACTCTTGCTTTGAAAGTACAACATTTCTGTGCTATATATAGACATGAATTCTTTCACCCATGCACATACTATGTGTTACAGCCCTCACTCACAAGCTGTTGCTTCATGTGGATCCCATCATGAGCATGCAGACAGTGCTCCTCCTTCAAGTTAATTCATCAATGGCATATACAGAAAACAATTTAACTTTGAAATTCAATAAATTCCTGCATGAATCCTCTGATGGAAGAGCCCTGTGCAATAACAGAGATGAAGCTCTCTCTATTTTAGACCATGGTCTGCTACGAAACTGAAAATCTTTGCTTAACAGAAGTTTGGTGTAATTTCTTCATAGAATTGTTTAGGGTGGGAAAGACCTTTAAAGACTGAGTCCAACCATTAACCTAACTCTGCCAAGCCCACCATTAAATCCTGTCCCTAGGTGCCACTTCTACACATCATTTATATGCCTCCAGGGTTTTGGTGACTCAACCACTTCACTCACCCACTCCAGCTTCTAGAAGCCAATTCTCACAGTTTTAGTCAGTGATTTGGGAACCACGTTGTCACAAATTGCTGCTGTTTATTGAGTATTTGGTATTCTCTGGATTCCAAACTACAAGATTCTGATTTTTAGCACTAGCCCATAATTCTGTGTCACAAAACTGCAAATAGATTATTTAGAGGGTTATGACGTTCTGTCTCAAAAAAATAAAAAGATATTAAAAATACTGATTTTTAATCTATCTGAAAAAAAAAAAAAAAAAAAAAAAAAAATTACCAATACTTCTCTTATACTAGGAATAATAACAGGAAAGCCTAGACTGACGTTAATAAAGTGTGCAATATTCAAGAACTGACAAGACAGAGGTTGATCTCCTTTCAGTGGTTTCTTTTCATGTGTTCTGTGGGAGCACTAATCAAATCAATAAAACTTCTTGTAAAAGAACAGGCTATAAATATTCATAGAAAGTAAGTTTCCTTCAAGTCAAAGTGCTGTACTGGAGAGGTGAAAGAGTATTCCAGGAAAGGTCTCTGTATGGATATGGCAGTATCCAATAGCTCACATTGAGTTGCTAAGGCAATTTCTAAAGGAACTGGGTTAAAACTGTTAAAACGCTCTTAGAAGCTTAAACACCAACTCAGATGGCTCTGCCTCCCAGCACAGATTCTGCATTTCATTCAGCTGTCACTTTGCCCAGTAAAGAGTATCTACATCTCATCGGTAGTAGAACTTCTGGGTTTTTTCAATGATTTCCTTTTTGTTGTTGTTACTGCTTGCATTAGTTTTACCTTTAATTCTTATTCTATCAAAACTGAATCAGCTCCAAAACCCAAAAACTCCCACTTGCTTATTTCTTCTAAGTGAGATTGCTTCATGAGAGCAAGAGGCCAGGCTAACGCAGCTAGCAAAAACATGATGTACTTTAAAGTGAAAAGCTTACATTCCACTATTTCATAAAACTTTTGCTAGCCACATATTCTTATCAAGTGTAAACACATATCAAATATGACAAAGCTACATTCATTCTGCAAAAAAGTTCATTAGCAATATACTGATGTGTAGATAAAATACATTGTTCCATGTGATCCAGAGAAAAATAAAGATGGTGAATTTTAGATATAGTGACAAAAACAACCTGATGCTACAACTTTAACGGAAATCTGAAATAACATTTTTTTTTGTACAGTTTGATGTCTTTCTTACAATACCTTTCCTTTTGTTCCCTAGAAGCAATTGAAGAAACAGGTTTGCATTTTTGGTTACAGATAAATCAATTCCCAGTGAGTGCTGGGTAAAACAGGCTCTTGCTGGCCTCTCCATCCTAGGGGCAGAGCAATCCATATGCTTTCCTGCAGAATGGAAAACTACCCTGCCTGTACACGTTTCTGTCTTCCCTACAAAAAAATAAAATGTGGGAAAAGTGCTCACAAATTAACGCTATGCCCGACTTAGAGCAACAAGGTGTAAACACACCTCTGTGTCAGTGAAGTCACAGATTTGAAACAAGAACTGCAAATCCCATAATCCTGCACTCAGCAGATTTGGACCTCAGACCATGACAAGCTGACACAAGTGGTCAAAATTACTGCAAGCACCCTGACCTGTTAGGTAAGCTACAATCCTCTTTCTGGTTTTAAACTTCTTTTTCCCCACACCCTGCTTCACTTCAAGAGGTCTTTCTCCAGATCAGTGTTCAAAAATGCAATTATTTTGCCTCACCAGTTTTTTCTTCCTGTATCTATTCTTCCTTGTAAGCTACTCATATACAGCCAGGGAAATCCTGGCAAAAACAGCAGTCATGGGGAGATGGGCAGCAATGATAAAAATACCTACGGAGATAGCTATGCCAGGATAGAAAAATTCCTCATCTGCACATATTTAGATACAGACTTGCTTAATATTTGTAAGACAAATAATAGGAAGAAAGAATATATGTCCTCAACAGAAAATATATACACACACACACATTATTTTGTGCATAATGTCAAATAGTGAGTATTTTCTTACTAGTAAAAGTGCTTCTCTATACATTCCTACCAGCATATTATAAAACAAAAAAGGTTAAGGTTAAAAGAGAAGGAATACTACCAAGTTTCTAAAGTAAAAGGCTCTGAAGATTTTTATTCACATTATTATTTTTTTTTAGAAAGAAAATTAATATTTTGCCAGTGAGGTTTACCAGGTGCATGAAGGTGTGAAGTAGTCTCTTATTTCTTGCTATTCTCTTTTTTGCCCTCCAGTAATCTTTGGAACTAAGACTAATACAGAATCTTACAAACAGAAAAAACAAAGCATAAATAACTTCCACTGAATTTTCCTTTTGACTTCCAACTATGTATGTGTTACATGCCTGATTCAGCAAAGCAAGTAACATGTTTAACTTTGAAACTGTTTAAATATATCTCTATTCAGGTAACATTTAAATAACTGAGCATGAGCATACTCATTCTTTCAGCATATACATCTGCAAAGATGAACAAGCACATACTTTGTCAAAGGAAACTCTTAGCAAATTTTCAACTGATTTTTCAACACTGCCATGACAGAAATCATGCTGTCACCAGCTCTTTAATATCACAGAATTCCACACCATGTAACAAAAGATTTTTGATAAAATGTCATTATCCAAGCAGTTCAAGAAAGTGCAATTACAAGACTGCAGAAATATTCAAAGGAACAAGAATTAATTTCTGCTTCCACAGTTTTCAGTTTTTAGTGACTTTAAACTATGCAGGTGTGTGGGATTTTCCTCTGCAGTGAGAAAGAGCTTCAAAAGACAGTGAAGGATGAGCCCTCTGTGCCTTCCCAGCATCCCAGCAATGCCTTTTTCACTGAGAGAAGGGGCTTGCCATGCCTGTGCCATGCCTTCATCCAACTCACTTAGTGAGATACCACTCCAGACATTCTCACTTGATTCTTTGGCAAAGAGACCAGGCTAAAGATAGGGATCCACAGAAAAGAAGTGTCTCATAAAAGTTTGTGATTCTAAATAGAAATTCCTAATGGAGCAGAAATTGAACACAAAATTGTCTCTGTGCATGTTGTAAAGCCATGTAAATTATTACTGCCAGGCAGTGCAAAATAAATTCCAAATGTTGTGCTTTTAGTACACTGAAGTATTTTGCTTGTATTCCCTGCTTGCTGTTGAAAAAAGCCAGTGTGATTTACAGTAGATTTACAGGAATTTCAGCATGTAGCAGAATTGTGAGCAAATTTATTTCTTTCACACCATTTTTAAAGTATATAGGCTATGATTTTTCTTTTACAAAGCAAGTGGAATCTTTCAGAAGTCTCTAATTGCCTCACCTGCCCATATGAAAGTAATTCAAATGGGGATAGAATGCTTCATGAGACAGAGAAGGAAGCTTTCAGCTAAAGATCTTATGTTTATATTATCTTGTATTTCAGCTTACTTGGGAAAGAAATAGTAAAAGAAAAATAAATAAAAATTGGCTACATGTAAAGATACTTCTCAAGCATTATTCCACTTCTTTTCCTACCCTCAAAGCCCTGAGCTGGAATACAAATAGCTAAACTAATGTGGACTGAGCCATCTACCCCTACAAACACAGCTCTGGGTCTTGCTTGGACTATGGGATAGGTGTTTACCCTCCTCCAGTCAGGTGTGCAATATGGTCTCAGACCAATCACACCAACCTTAGAGTTAAAAAAAAAAATAAAGCAAAGGGAAAACCAAAAGCAAAACAACTTAAGTATCTGACCTCAGATCAGCAGTTTCTCACCCTCATGTCTGTGAGGCACAAGCTACAACCTGTCTCTTCCCTGGTCTCCCCAAAAGACCCCCAGGTATTCCCCCCAGCTTCATATCCCAGTGGAGACTATCAGCCTTCTGTTCTATTTAAATCTACAGTACTTGAGGGCATTTTGTACTGTGCAGAGTCTGAGAGCACACCTGAAAGCAAATGATGGCCCAGGGAAGAAACCAGAAGCCAACCAAGTCCTGGATTGCATCACCACTGCCAAACAGTAAAATGAAGGCAGAAAAGGAGAAGGAATGGCCTTGGAGGAGTGCATGTTGATGTCGTTCAATATAAAAGTTTTAAGTTTAATGGATGACAGTCTGATCTAGTTCCTACTTTGAATAAATAGCTTTGCCAATTTTAAATCAAAAAAGCCTCCATTCACTTTTTTCTCTGTCTCTCCTTAAATGTCAGTACATGTTCTGAAAGCCACAGTTCCCTTTTCATCAAAAGCACAATATCCCTTTGAACTGAAAGACAAGTTAAACATTTTCCTGAATATAAAATAATATTGTTTCTCTTCCCTTAAAACATGAAAGTACATATAGAGATATGGACACCACAGCAATTATTCAAGCTAAGAACAATAAATCTTAATGACTTTTAAATAGAATTGTCCCTGCACTGAGAAGACATTAATTAAAGCATACCCCATGCTCTCTTTCAGCCTTTTAAGGTACAATTAAAGAAGGAGGTAAGAACAATAATATTTATTTATATATATATTCTTATAAGAATATTAATATTATTAATAGCATTTTCAGCAGATAGCATATGTTGGTGTTAATTTTTTATTGTTACTATCACACTCTGAAATGTGTTGCAGAAAATAACATCTGCCAATTAGCCCTACTGAAGGTCACTACTATTCTGTTACTACCAGAATAAGCAAATAGTAGCTCAGGCTCATCCTTAATTACAGGGGAAGCTTCATCAACATTTTAGCTGCTGTGAATTCCATATTAGGCCAGTTTGGAAAAGAAAATGCATAGAATTTAAAATTCCCCAGGATATATTTCAGGAAAAAAAAATCTATATAGAGAAAGAAATCTGCACTCACTTTCTTTAATTGCATTTGTATTTTCACACAGAAGCTATTTGCCAGAAAAAAAAAAATAGATGTCATCTTCTCCCTCCAAAGATTTCTGGTTTTTTTAGGAATATGTGATCCTGAAAATCACACCAACATAAGCAAGAATCTCTATCCTAAAGGGTTTCTAAGAAGTCAAATGCTGCAAACTAGTTTCTTCAGGTTTTTTGGCAAATAGCAACAGCTGATTTTGCAGAAGCCTGCATAACATTTGCAAACAGAGAAAACAATGCAATATATACATCCCTGATACTACTTGCTTTATACTCAACTTGAACAAGGAAGTTGGAGTTACTAGCTAGTGTCCAAATATGAAAACAAAATTGTCTCCTATTTTAAATAGGACTCCTAAATGGAATTAGCAGGGTAAGATATTACTCAAAATATTTTGTAACTCCAGCTACTTTTGCTTACAGGGTCTCATTTTCCTCAAGCCACCAGAATGGAACCTAACTGGCATAACTGGGAAAAGAGCTGCTGTTTTAAAAATATCCCAGCCAAAGCCTACATTAATTTGTTTGCAATTGTCTGATTCTACTGGAGACTATTCATCAAGAGAATACCATAATCCTCAAATTATAAGAATTAACTTTCCAGCAAGGAATTAAGATATCAAACTGAAGCCTAACAATTATTTGCTCACTTTAACCAGGACTTTTTTTGGAGGACCCAACATATTTGTATTTTATGTGAGTTAGGTGTGTCTTGCAGCTTAATCTGTCCACACAAAAACAGGGGGGAAAAAAATGTTTGTTGCCATTTTGCTTTTTCAATATGGCTCTGTGACTCTTGGTAGAAAAAGAGTCATCAAAAGGATTATTTATGTTTACACACCAACAGATGGAAGCTAAATGACCAAGCAATATGTGGTGGCAGCCCAGGAAGCCAACCATATCCTGGGCTGCACCAAAAGAAGTGTGAGCAGCACCAGAGTGATCCTCCCTGTCCTCTCTGCTCTGCTGAGACCTGACCTGGAGTGCTGCATCCAGCTCTGGGGTCTCCAGAAGGGGGATGTGAAAGTGCTGGTGCAAGTCTAGAGGAGGCCATGATCAGAGGGCTGGAGCACCTCTCCAATGTAAATGGGCTGAGAAAACTGGGATTGTTCAGCCTGGAGGAGACCTTACAGCACCTTCTGGAACCTAAAGGGGGCTACAGGAGAGCTGGAGAAAGGCTTTTTACAAGGGCATGTAGGAATAGGACAAGGCAGAATGGGTTAAAGCTAACAGAGGGCAAGTTTAGATTGGGTATTAGGAAGATGTTTTTTACTGTGAGGGTGGTGAGGCACTGGCACAGGTTGTCCAGAGAAGCTGTGGATGCCCCATCCCTGGAAGTGCTGGAGGCCAGGCTGGATGGGGCTTTGAGCAACCTGGTCTAGTGGGAGATGTCCCTGCCCACGGTGGGGGTGGTGGAATCAGTTGATCTTTAAGGTCCTTTCCAACCCAGGTTATTCTATGAGTGTAAAAATTATGTCTATTCATACTCCCAAAGTGGGATTCAACAGTGTAAATCTTTTGGTGTACAAACATTACGCTATTTATCATCTCACATTTTAAATTTTTCCACACCAAAAGCAAAATATCTTGAGGCTTTCAGCTGGCTACCAAGACATTAATCAAAACCCTACTGCACCCCAGGTATTTAAGTTAAAAGAATTTAAGCAGCAAATTTTTCTCCACAAAATAAGACCACAAAGTTACTGTCATGTATTTCTGTGGTCCAACATATGCTGGCTCCAACCTAAAGGATGAATTCCTGGGACCTAAAGGTTTTTCATACCTTTAGGTTTTTTTTTGGTTTCTAAAAATAAACCTAAAATACTGTTTTTGAACATAACAAAAGAAAGAAAAAAAAATAAGACAACATCCCACACCAAAAGAATAAGTATTATGGCATGAATGGCCATAACAGTTCTTCCAGAAGGGACTGCTGGTAATTTGGGTTCCTTGGTACCTGAAGCCTAGTGCACTACATACATTAACATTATCAACAACCCGACTAGAAATATTTTTTCTAAACAATTCTACTTTAATTTATACATAGTTCTAAGATTTAGAAAGATCAATATAGATAGAAAGTTTTGAACCTAAATAAATCCTTAATGAAATACCTACAGATGGAACCTATTCTGAAAAGAAATACTGTTCTCAGATTCATCCTTCAGTAGAATAAAATGGGTAAAAGATGCCTTCTAGAGGAAGGCACACAAGTAAAGCTGAATGATCCAAAGCTGCCTCTAATTGAAATAGCCATTATGAGAATAAGTAGACATAGGACTCACATACAAACACACTCAGGAAACAGAGAGGACATAAAAAGGTTCTACATAATAGTATCATATTCTTTTCATGTCTGCAATTTTACTAACGTAGCATCCACACACAAAAATTAATTAGGTGCAACAGATGTGCCTCTCCTTCTTGTTACTTCTGTCAAGAAAATTGCTCCAGAAATTAGCTCAAGCTAAATGAAAGTGTTCCAGGAATACAGTAACAGTAGCTCTTATGAATCCATATTGCTGTATTTATTGAAGCAAACAAGAAATGTCCTTCTAAAAAGAGTAAGACTAAGCTTTGAGCACTCTTGCTCTCAGCATTCACTTATACAGGTTATAAATACATGCACACTATAATGAAAACAGACCAAATCATGAGTCTCCATAAAAAGAGTCAGTCTCCTATCTGTTAAAATGAAAAAAGGAATCAAATTTAAAAATCAGAATCTTCAACAGTATATGAAACCTCTCAAAAAACCACCAATATGTACTGGACACAGTTCTGAAAATGAAATTTTAGGTTGCCTGTGCTGATGAGATGCCTCAGAACTTAGACATCACAATATGTTGATCATGAAACACAAACCACCTTCCTTATCTTGAGAAGATTTTTGCCAATTAAAATGCAAAGCAACTACCAGAATAATATAACCATTTTCAACAAATATCTCTAGAAAAATAATCTGCCTTTGAGGTTAAATATATTTTCCGGTATGTATTGCCAAAAAAAAAAAATAGGATCTTTTAAATTATATATTTATCTATTTCTAAATAGGCAATGCCTCTTCCAGTTCAAGGAAAGAACACAGTGACCTGAAAATAAGTGTATGCAATACTAGAGAGGGAATAACTGGCTCTATATACCAAAATTATTTCCCTGCACGTCTTTAAAAAGGCTACTGGATATGACTAAGCCACTTGATGCTACCTCCTCTATCCTGAACAATAGCCCCCAGATGCTCATTTTCATATATCAGTAGAACTGGAGGGGAAAAAATATATATCATAACTGTGATGTCTGCAGTGGAGAAACACGGAGGCCGGAATTGAACTTTCCATGCATCCCTCTCCAGCTGCAAACTCCATGGTGTGCCTCAGCTGCTTCCTTCAGCCCTGTGCTCAAAAACCCTTGGTACACACTACAGAGTCCTGACAAACACCCAGTGCACTGCCAGGCTTCCCTACTGCTTCCCACTGTCAGCCAGCATTTTGGTCAACTCAGAATCTACAGTTTAGACTAGGAAATGCAGGTTTCCACATAAAAATATCCTCAACCCCAAAGTTTTCTCTAGTCAGTATCTAATCTTTGCACATGGTAGCACTTGGCCAACAAAAAATTAATTTCTTGTTTGGCATCAATATTCTTGGATGCAGGCTTGCCTGTAACAATGGTGCACGACTAGGAGAAACTTTGTTCTCAAATCAGCTTGAGAGAGAAGGGACTTCAAATAATTTTTTCAGGATTCAACTAAAAGCTACACACTTCTTTAAGTGGCTAATGTTTCCATTTTACTATCACTCATTTTAAATCCTACCACTCTCAAGCTGCTTCAAGAGCAAATATCAGCCTGCAAAGTTAATGTCACGCATATGAAAAATACAGACCTTGAAACTGAAGGTATACCCTGGCCTTTGGACTATCATGTAATAAAATGAAGAATATAAATTATAATGCAACTTCCTCCTGTAAGAGCTCCCTGATGAATAAAATCAGCTATTCAAAATTTCTCCACATCCTTTGTGACAAAAAGTAAGCCAGACATGCTGCTGATTCAATTCCTCTTTTTCAGGGAAGCCAACAGTGACACACTGCATTTCTAAGGTGGTACAAAGGCTACATCTGCTCACTCACCATCCTCAGACATTCCTCCCCACAATTGTTTCTGACCTCAGCTACCAGATACCCCTGTGCCTTTTGTTACCTTCTATAAAATGGAGGAAGAAGTGCATCTTTTATAGAAGTGACATGAGATGTCCCAGCTGAGGAGCCTTGAAACCTCAGAACATGAAGAGCAGGAAATAAAGGGTAAAAAATTATTTTTCACTTACGGTTACTGAGTTAATTTTCTTTTATTTTCTCCCACTCTTCTTTCATAACACCCCCTGCAGAGAAGTCTGACAAACTCTTGAACCCCACAGAATTTAGCTCCAATAAAACCTCTCCGACCAAAACCAAGACCAGGATCCAGGGCTCAGCCAGAGCCTCTGACCACACTATGAATCCTCAGCAAAGTTGCTAAGACAGTATCTTCTAGAAGATGAATATATTTAGTTTTTCTACCAGAGACTAGACCTGCATAAACTAGATCCTTGCTAGGCCTCCCAAGACTCTTGAAAAATCCCTCAGAGACGTTGCATAACACTGAGCTATTCTCAGAGGGACCCATTGCACACATCCAAGATGACGGCTGCTATCACTCAAAACCAAAAATCAGAAACTCAACCTGTCAGCCAAGGGCTTCAGAAAGACAAAACTGCAGAGCATGAAGTGCATTCACCCTCCACCACTCAGGGAAGTATCAGGGCAAAGAGAAGACCGAAATGTCACCAGATCAACACCACAAGTTACAGGTCAGCATTATTGCAGCCATTTGGCTGAGAAAACACCTGTCACCCCAGCTCAGGCTGGAACTTCAGATACCAGAGGGTTCAAATCACTGTCTACACACACACACATACACACATATATATACATATACACACACACATATATATATATACACATATATATATATATTTGGTTTTGCATCCCAGAGACAAATACATTCAATAGACTTTATACAGCAACTACCAGGCTGTATCAGGTGTATTTAAATTAACACATAAAACATCATCCAGAACACGATCTTAGGCACAAAATACATATATGAGAGCCCTGAGTTTTCAGAGCTGTTCAAGCTCTCTCCTGTTTGCAGGAGAGCAATCAATTTGAAGAGAAATTGTTGTATGAACTGTCATTAACATACACTTACTTGTCTGGAGGTGGCAACAGTAAGTGACCATTAAAAGGTAAAGCCATATATTTCTTGTGGAGATGCCTACACATACATGTATTTAAAAAACCTTGATGCAAACACATATGCCTAAACATATGCTCGTGCCTTAAAATATACATTATTTGTGCCATCAGGAAACAAAGAATTTTATTGTACACAGATTGTGTCATACTGTTCTTCCTGTGGTGTGGCTGAACCATGTTATTGTAGCCAAATACCAGAAGTCTTCATATTCTTACATACAACACATTTTCCTGAAGGTCTTTCACTGTTCCAGTTAAGTTATTTTAATTCCCCATTAGCTCTGAGGAAGCTATTGGTTGGACTTGAAAAATTTCTCAGAGACATTGAATTGGACTTGAAACCTTTTTATATGAAAGGACAAAGATCGTTAGGGAATACTTTAGCAGAATCCAAATATAATAATGAAAGTGTAAAGTATAAACAACAGAAAACTACAATGGCATAGATTTGAAGAAATTAAGAATATATATAGCCAAGAAACCTAGAAATAGTTTCAATAAAAGTACGTTTACTCTGGACCCTGCTGGTATTCCCCAGATTGAAGGGAAAAATTAATACTTTTTTTTTCCAGCATATTTGAATTAATTTGTATTAATATTACCAGAGTGCCTCACAGGAAGAACAAAATGTCATGACTACAGAAAGACTTGAGAAGCATATGTCTCTACCACAGATCAAAACAGAAGAGCAAAAAACTCTGGGGTTAGGCATCACTGAACTCACAAATACTGAATCCTGGTGTACTTCCACTCATATGTTGTCTTCTAACATCAAAATCATCCCTTTTCCACAGGAGCCCTCCAAGGCTGTGACTCAGAGAGGTCCCTCATGCCTCTCAAACCAGGCATACACACAGATGTTTGTAGGCTTAGGACCCAGCATTTTAACTACACCACATGTCACACAGGAATTATTTTTAAATTTCCATGGTTGGATATGATTCTATCCGACTCATGTTTAGATTTACTACCTGCATGTACCAAAGTTGTCAAATGTTAAATCTGCTTTTCTCTCTGGAACATTTAGATTAAAATTTCTCTAGAAATTTCTTTGTAATTTAGTATTTAGCTATATTTAATGATAGTGACATGTGCAATGTATTATGTGACAGGCGCTCATCACTGGACTAACCCAAAAAGTAGGTGATAAAAATGATAAAATGAAGCATCTCCAGATGGTGGCCTTGCCATCTCAAGGCCCCTTTCTCATTCAGATGTAGGCTGTAGCCTTCCCTAGTAAGGTGGTTCTGTGGTTATTTTTCCAGGTGAGTTCAGGGAGGGGGCAGATGGAAAAGGAGACAAGGTGGGTGTAGATGAACCAACACAAAAATTATGCTTTCAAAAGATATCAAAAGATGGGAAGAGAAGGAAAGAGGCTGGAATAAGCACCCAGCACAGGATAATGAACACCCACTTGGGCTGAAGATAACTCAGAGGAACATCCCAGTTTTGTACATGTACCCTATTCATAATTTTTCTAGAAGCCATATGCCAGACAGAGGCATAACATCCCCAGAGACAGAACTCACTTTGCACTACTCTGTGTCCAATGGTCCCCTGTCAATGAAGCATTCACCATCCCAGCTGCTTTCTTGGCTTGCCCTGCTATGAATTTTTGGTGTTAGTTAATAAGCAGATCTCTGTGGGAGCATTTCTCATGGAGGCCTGCAGTTGGAGTTTCCATCATCTCTCTGTGTGACTACTTAGCAACACGCTGTTCTAGCAGGCATCTGGCAATCTTTCACTTCTTCCAGCAGCTTTCAGCACTTCCTTCCTCTAGCCCATCATTAAACAGGTGCTTTAAGTAGATCACAAAAATTCATCTTTTGGAGAACCTCTGGATGAGGGTGAGAACGAAGCAGTGCAATCTTTGCTTCCAGTGAATGAACCATCCTACAACCGCAGGAGTTGTAAGAGACAGGGACAACGCTACGACGTATTTGTCACTCGTCTGAAACACAGCACTGCACGTGTCCTCACAAAGACAGGCTGCAGACAAGCATCTCTGCTGGCAGGGAACACACCATGCCCCAGACTGACAGGCCACTTCCACCGTGGATAACTTTATATATTCATATCCATGCACATACATTCAGATGTCTGTCAAACGTAGGGTTTACAGAGCACCACAGCATAAAGCCTCCCACTCCCACCAACTCATGAGGGGTTGGTTTCTCTAAAAGTCAGATACAAAATTTCTCAGTGCTAATGAGAGCTGAATATGGCTCTCATCCCACCATCAACATCTAATTGCTAGTTCTAGGGGAACGTCTCTGCATTTCTTTGTTACCCACCTCAATTGCCCTCTCAAGGCTGCAGAGCACAGGACAGGGCTTGTTCAGCCAGGCAGAGCCTGGAGAGGGGATATCTCTAGCATGAAACCAAAGTATTACAAATTATGTTCTTGACTGATAAGTAAATTTGACTGCTTCATTACCTATCATATCTCCAAATTAATTTATTCTTAATCTGACCTCTAATTTTCAGCAAAGTACAGGAAGGATGATTTCTTTTAATTAGTCTCCATGAGTTACCACTCAGAGAAGTATTAAACAATTAATATACAAGGTTGGTGTGCTCTAAATATCAAATATAAAACATGGTGGGAAAAAAAAATGAGTAGCACAGATGGGTCTTTACACTTCCACTGTCAGTTCTGTACTTGCTATTTTTATGATGATCCAGTAGCATGTCATTATGGAAATGTGATTTTAAAAATTAAGTGAGAACAATACACATTTTAAAATGTTTGGTTGTGAGAGTGGAGGCATAAGTCTCTCAATAACTGCAAGATGGTTCAAACAATTCATAGGGAGCCCTCTTATTATCAGGATGGTAAAAGAACATAAGTTGGATAAAATGAGAGGAAAGCAAAGTGTCTTTGAATAGAACATTGGATACAATTAGAAAAACAATGGTATTTTGTGTAAATTAGGCCTTCCTCAGCCAAGGCCCAAAAGCTTATCTTTTCTTCCAGCTGTTTTGAGTGCCTCTAGTAAAAGATAGTCCTTTTTTTCCTACAAGTCATACCTCTTCTGACAAAATAATCACCTGTTAGTGAATTCAAGTCATATTACAGCCATTTTTCTCAATCATAATTTGCTATGCTTTTTTATCAGCATGTAGTAAGACTTGTTCATAAAATAACAAATCCCTCAAAAACACATTCTTCCAAACTCTTAATACACCACAGAGTAGTAGTGATCTTACCCTACTGCAATCTACTCCTGCATACAACCACCTATGAACTGTCTTCACTGGACTCATCTGAGAAGTCTTTAAAATTAAAAGATAATTTTGAAAAATAATTTTGAATTAATTTTTTAAATTACCAATTTCTTTTCTATCTCTCCTTTCCTATTGTTGTCATTGATCTCCAAAGGTGTTTTAAACTCTGTAAATCTCTCTACTGTAAAGAATTGAATATTCTCCATATTAAATTATCATGGAGGTTCATCAAGCTCACTACCACTGGGGCAACTGCCAGGGCTGGTTGACCTGCAGGGTGGGAGAACACAACATAAAATACAGAGCACAACCCTTGGTCTCTGCAGCACAGATGTTCTTTCATACATGATGTTCTTTCATACATAAAAGCCTTTCTGCACCAAGCTCCTGACAAACTGGCAGTGTACACTTGGACATAAAAGCAATTCAGCTTTCTCACCACAGCAGTGGGTACTCTATGCAAACATTGCTCTCTCCTAAAATAATTCAAAGAAAATGAAAATAAAGGAAAAAAAAAAGTTGATCTTACCCTGTACAATAACCCAAAAATCAGCAGGGATGCCAGCATGTTTTTTCCTATTTATGCAAGACCTACCAAAACCACTCTGCAGCTTCAGAGTTACCTGTGAATCTATGTATTTAACAAGATATCTAGCAATGAAATCTTTAATTCTTGCATTTTCAATATCTTCCATCTGACACTGTCTTGATCTTAATATTCTACTTGCAGCAATCGCTCAGTTGTAACGTGTGTGCACTTCTGATAGCACTGACTCATTTCTTCTCTAATTACTGCTGTGGAACCACACTGCTCCTTTTTACCCCCATCACAGCTAAAGCACAGCTTGAAAATTGCAAGACAAAACCACAGAGCAAAGAGTACCAAATAGCAACCTCTCCAAGTCTTCACTGACCTGTAGTGGACAAATGGGTTTCGTTGAACAATCAAATCTACCTTTCTTTACCTTTTGTGTTTGTCTGTAGACATGAAAATTCGGAACAATTTAACAACAATGACTGATTAGCAGTCAAAATTTCAGACAAGAGCACAAAATGCTTGCAAGTACAGGTTTGAAAGCTATTTACTAAGGTGAAAAATATATATTAATAGGAATTTGTCATAAGTCATTACAAATTTATAGAAGTCTCTTCACACAGATATCTACAAACCATCTCATAGCAAAATAAGGCATTTTAGGCAAGTGCAAACCTAAATTACCTTTTTATGTAGCCTAAGAAAACATCACTTCAGAGCTCAGATGAAGCTCAATAAATCCCATAATGAGACACAAAAATTAAAAATTTCTCAGTCAGGATGATCTATAATGGAGCAGTGAATCAGATAATGGATTCCTGTTCTGGTAAGAACATTTTCTCTGGCCAGTTCTTAACTAGACAGTAGACAGATATATGGTCAGAGAAGTTCTTTCTCAGGCTGTTGAATTATACTTTCCAATTGTACTGTCCAAAGCATGGAGCACAGTGTACAGCCCCTAATATATGTCCTTTCATACCTACCATCCTTTCTTCCAGCAGGGAAAAACCAGAGCAAGCCAGAGAGAAAAAGTTTCTTGGCTTTCACAAAGCTCACTGCCATGACTCTTAGTGCCCTAAAACATGCCAAATTCCAGGAAATGTATTTCCATGCACTCATTTCTCCAAGCAGCAGCCATGGTTGTCCAGCAAGCTCAAATGCTGGGCTTTTTGCAAGTAATCTGGGTTTTTCTTATCAGAGGGAATTTGCATGAATTGATATTTGCAGTCTGAAGAGAAGAAACAGTTCAACCCAGCAATGATCCTGGCAGATTTCTAAAAGCATTTGATGATGTCAGCATTTGATGATTTCAGCATATTCCAGTCAAGAACTGGAACAGGGCACCCAGGGTAATTACTGCCCCTGGAAGTGTTTAAAAAACATGAAAATGCAGCACCTGAGGACACGGTTTAGTTGGTTAACAGTTGAACTACATCTTTTCCAACCTTAACTGTTCTATAATTATATGATTCTATATTTATGTCCAAACCTAAGACCATATTCAGACTGCCCACAGAACGTTAGAGGGGGTGCCAAAAATGTATAATCAAACACCTTTTTAAAATTAACAGAGTTATTGCCTACAGAGGATGTTACCTACTTAAAAACTGAATGGAGAAGCTTTAATAACCGCTGACATTATCTTATTTAACTAAAAGATTATAGTGTAAGAATAAAAGATTCGCCACTACAGTGGGAAAAAAAAAAAAATATTTCCAGTCTTTTAAAGTTAGTTTGTTGTGGAATTTTTAAACTATTATTCAAATACCACATAAAAATAGATTATGTAAATTAGAAGTAGTACAGATCCTTAATCTGAGAGAATTTTGATGCCAAAATATTTTTTTTTTGCAGAGCTAGGAGACTAAAATTAGCTGTTTTAAGTGTATAATACAAGATACCTCTCTTACATGTCATCAGTTAAACTGAGCAGTACAGACACTTGGGATGCTTGGCCCTGTTGTTACCTTTATGACCCAAAATAATTGCTTCCAAGAGTTCCTTATCAAAATAAACAAGGCAGAAAAAACAGCACAGAGACCAGCACAGCAGGTGGCAACCACCATACATCACACAGCAAGAAAGCCTCAAGGACCTGAGAGCCAAAATCATCCATCCATGTTTTCCCTAGAACCAGTTTGGTGCCAAATTTTCCAAAGAATTCAGCTGCACTGAGCAAGTCCCCACTAATAAACGATCCAATGACTTCAGAATCAAAATCTGCAACATTCACAGGTGAATGAATCATCCTCACTATGGCTAATGGTGGTTGAGAAGTTGAAAAGAATACACATATATAACAACTAAAATATTCTGAATTTGAAAAACTAATAGTAGAAAAGCAGAGAGAATTTCCTTCCTGTGCAGCCTCTTCAGACAGAAGTTTTCACAGGTTGACAAAATGCTAACAAATACTAAAAGCAACCTGATCCTTCAGGTATCTATCTTTACCAAAAAGAAAAATCCTTCCTGAGCTAAAATAAGCTGCACAACTAATGCCAGTGACAGAGAAGAGTTTATTTGTTAAGCCCACAAGTAGCAAGTGTTGTCAACCCATTCTGGTAATTCAGATTATATGCCTGGAGAAAGGAAGTGAGATGAAAAATCTATACAGCAACACATGACAACAGCAAGGAAGCAATTATTCAGAAGTCACAGTTGGAGCCTGGCTATCAGAAACAAGGAAGACCTAAGCCAACATACCTAGTCCTTCCTTTTGGTTACAACCTCAAAAATTGTCATGACATTCTACCAGGTATAAAATACCACCAGCGTTTTCAAATCAGATCATCTCTAACCAGATATGGGTTTAAAACTGCATACTAGAACTTAAAACACACAATTTATAAAGAATACCAAGTTCTGTGGAATAAAAACAGTGCTTGCATTCAAAGCATTAAAAGCATTGGATTTTGTCAAGCATTTTAATTGTCAACATTGCAGTTCTTTTTCCTGCTTATGCTGCTAAATTCCTTACTATCCTTCTAAATATTAGAGTGATACTCCCAAACCCACAGTACCTGAGCGTATTGAATTACTGATTTCAGATAGACAACAGGTTTTGAGTAAGGATCCCTGCAGGTAAGGTGGACTAACTGAAAACATGATCAAATTTCTGTCCAAGGAGACTTGAATTTACAGAGTTTGTGTTGTTGCTATGAAGCAACCACGGCAAAGAGGTCCAAATGAAGTAGGGTCTTGTCTTTAATTACACTTGGCTTTCTCCATGCTCTGGTTACTGGTCCAGAAAAACTCATCAGAATCCCACACAAGTGCAGGAAAGGGAGGAAATCACATTTCCAGTGAAGCCATGAAGGAGAAACAATCTGCAGATTTGTCCCCAAAGAAACAGAAATCAAAATACTTAAGGTACTAATTTCTTACAAACATCAAAGAGTAGTTCTCACTGGTTTCAAAAAATCCCAACCAAACAACAACAAATGAAAAAAAAAATCAGAAACTGTATCACTTAGCAGAGGATGATTTTCACAAAGTAAATTATGTGGAAGGAAAACGATGTTGTTCTCCCCAGTCCTGCTGTGCAAGCCCACGCTAAAATTTTAACCACTAGTACTCAATATAAGAACACCTTGAGCAAGAGAGTAACTCATCATATGTTTTACAGGCTAATAGCTGTACTACCACACAATTTATTTGCTTTTAGCTTGCATGTAGTAGACAATTATCCTCCCTTTAGCTTACATCGCATTTTTTTCACAACTGGAAAAGCATCTATCCATTGGTAAAACTCAGCACGACCAGAAGGTAGGTAATGCACACAGAGGACTTTTCTACACCATCATCTAAATTATGCACCCCTCAAGTCTTCCTTACTACCTAGCTTACTCCTAATTTGCAATTAACATGTCTTCTGTAACCATCTGCTTCTGCCAAATGAAAAATTGGAGTCATCAGACTGTAACGCTGTATTGAACAATTATATTTGCACTAGCAGTTCAAATCAGACAAATCAAAATTTATCCATTTTCATCCTCTTGATCTAGTGATATATCTGTGTGTGCAATGCTTGCTGATGTAGAAATAAACTTGTACTCTTGCAAAATAAGGATTTTTAACACACACTGAGATGCAAACTAGAACTTTGCTTGCAGTCATACCAACTCATACAGCTCTTGCAAAAGGATAACACCAGAGGGTGAGATTCTCCAAAGCACAAGAGGATTCAATACAGACAAAAATCACTGAAAAAAAGTTAATGGATTTTGTTAATTTCCCCTTTGCCTGTATTTCTGCCTAGCTTCCTTTCTGGTTTTCAGGGGTTTTTTTAATGGAATCAAGCTGCTGGCAGTAATGAGAAAGCTATGAAATATAGAGAGCTCTCGTTGTATAAAAAGGAAACACTTTCATGAAATGCTAATGGATATTCCCATTTGTTGTAGTGATACTTGAATGATATTTTAATCCATAATGCTGTTGGCACAAGGCAGCAGATTTTATACTACTGGCAGTTCACTTCAAGAAAGCTTTAAGGTCTTATAGGCTACCAGTATTACATTCTTTCTATATTCTTTGGGGGAAAAAAAGGTTATCTTTCTGCTATCACTAAAATAGAATCAACTAGCAATCCTGACTGGCTGTTGGGAATGGTACAGCCAAGTTTGCATAAAAAAAATTCAGGTGAATATGTGGTAAAGAGTCTGCCTAGGCCAAGTTGGCATAAAAACATTTGGGTGAATATGGGGTAAAGGGTCTACTTAGGCCCTTCCTTAAGCAGATCTTAGCTCTCCAATTCAGCACACCACTGGAATATCAAGGCCCAGCTATGGCCCATGAGCATTAGTGCCCACCCTGCTCCAACCAGCCAAGGGACATTCCTGGCACTTGGGAACTGCACAGATGATGTGTACATCAACCAAAGCCTCCATACAACACAGGCAACAGATCTTCAGACCTTAATTCCCAGGGAGATAAATCATCTCATCCTCCACTCAGATTAACACCACAGGCAAACAGAGTGTGACTTATATTAGGCAGGTGCTTACCTGGTACAAAAACCACATACAACTCAGCCAGATCTGCAAAAACTGCTCAGCATCCAGAACTCATGCTACAAGTACATAAAACGTGTCTGCTTTCTATGGTGGCAGTAGGCACCACTTCAGTAGGCAGAAATTCCAGCTGATAGTGAGCCCTGCTTTCAAAAGAGGTTATGTGCCCCCCATGCTAGTCTTATATCATGAGTCCCCACCCAAAAAAACCCCACAAAAACAAGCAAACAAACAAAATCTGTGATGGATTACAGCTGCCCTTCTTTCTTTAAAAGCCACTTCTGCTTAGCAGCTCAACCAAACAAACTGGAAGCAGCTGTGAAAAAAGCAGCACATAAAGATAAACAGCTTAACACTGTCAAAACTTACCAACAGAGCATCCTGAGAGGATACACACTGTGAACAGGTGCTTTTATTTTGGCTCTAAACCTTACCCACTCAGTGACCCCAGTGTAGAAGCAAAGTGCAAACCATTTGCCTTTTTTCAGTGTTTTTTTAAAGTGTTTCCAGAATCCTGTGCCTGTGCTTGCTTATAGGATTTGAGGTTTTCATGGTTGGTTGCACCACTCCTTATCCAATTACAAAAAATAAACAAAAAGGGAGCAGGAAATAATTCCATTCATCCTAGCATTCTGCACACAGTGTAAGCCTACTCGGCAATTCTTCCTCAGATCCTTTCCTTTATTGATAGCAACAAGCTTTTGTAACCTGGGAATGGGAATGGGAATGGACATGATCAGGAGACTCAGAAACCCTTTCCTCATCAGCCAGTGATGAGAAGTCTGAATAAAGAAAACAAAATTCAGTTTCATTAGCACACTGGGATTAACAGGGAAAGCTGTGAAAACTTCACTGCTCATTTGCAGGTGAATTTGGGACTGTCACAACTGACAAATTGACATTTTCACCCCACAACATGACTTGAAGTTCTAAGCAGAACTGCTTTAAGCATAGCCTGTTGTTTAGGAAATTACCAAAGGTAATGGAGTGATGGAAAGCTGCAAACCTGGCAATTTGTTTTAACACAACTATTTTCAGGTTTTGAGAAAAAAAAAAAGATAAAAGCTCAAAAAGTGCAAGTACATCAAATTGCAAAAATGGTACATCTTCCTTTTTGCTTTGCAAGATCCAGTAATAAACAGACACCACACCAAAACAAAATTGTCAGTGCTGCCTAGCAGGAAGCTTATCAAAGACATTTAAAAGGCTTTTTTGTGAAAAAACAATTTTAATGAAGTCACATCAGAGCAGAAGAACGTTCCAGGTGGTCAGAAAAAATATTCCAGAACATAAATGTAGTCAGAAACTCAGTGCTGCAAGCAAAGTAAGTAGTTGGCAGAGCTCTGTATCTAAATTCTAAAAGAATAAAAATGTGTAAAAAGAAAGATCAGGCCAAAAAATATATTAAATGTCACTGATGCCACCACCTTCCCTAAAGAGATAGCATCCCTTTAAACGATCTATTGCCAAATTTCCTGTCCAGAATTCAGAACTTACCAGATAAAGAAACCTCCCTTGTACATCCACACAACCAAGAGGCTACAACACCATAACCTGTTCTAATATAGTTGGTAACTTAAAGTAACAATATCACCAGAAATATCAGACCCTGAATATGGCCCACAGAACATCCAAGTGCTTGCAATTTACCATGTGCTTCCACATCAGATTCCTGTGTATCAAACCAGAGCTGGTAGAAAAAAACCAAAATCAATTCTCTGTATAATTAAAGCTGTGTATCATCCCAGAAACTTGCACTTTTTCAATTTCAGAGCTACCCTTGGCATTGTTGAGTATTTTCTTAGTCTCAGTCATTTTGGTCAGTGAGGCTCAGTTTGTTTTCTGTGATTTGCTTATTCAATTTAATTTAATTTTTCTGATATACAAGCCCTCAATGTCTCTAACTGAGCACTTCATCTAATATAATTTCCTTTCAGCTCTTCAACATCGTTCTTTCTCCACCACTGTCCCAGGTTCCCTATCTCTCAGCAGTCTTATCCTAATTATTGCTCCTGTATCTTGTACAGCCCAGGTATTATTTCTTTGGCATTCAAGTCAGATAAGCCCTCTTTCCCACTGCCTGAGCAAATGCAGGAGAAAATTGAGGGCATAGTGGTAATACACTTTCAACTCATTCTTCCTGGGAGAAATAATTATAGAGGAAATCTTGTTTAGTCACTACTGCCCTGGGAGAGGGTATGCTCAGTTCAGATGAAATATTTGGAGGACTGTGTTGGCAAATCCTAACAGGTCTCTCCAGAGCACAATTGAAGCACCATTTGTCAACAGCCAATAACGGGGTCGAATTCTGACAATTCTTCAAAAGTGCAACAAAAGAAGCAAAGGAAATAAATTAGAATGGAGCAAATAGAGACTAAAAACCTAATTTAGCTCCAACAACTATTAAGGACAGCAGCACAGGGACAGGAAGGCAAGCACAACACTAACCTGGAGGAAAGACTGAGCTCTGAAGAGATCTCAGGGGGATTTTTTTTAAAACTAAGAATTCTTTCTGTTGACATCTTATCAGATGAGATAGACATGCTTAACACAATGTGACTCTCAGGAGAGCAGCAAGAGTTTTCAATGGAGTCCTCTGCAGAGTAAGAGATGGAAGGAGCATTTCCACTCCATTCCCCAGTGACCTCTGCAGCATGTCTCTTACTGCCACATTTTCACAGACCATAAATTTTAACCACTTTTTTTTCTGCATTGCTCTGCAGCTGGTCTTATCAGCTGGTAAAACTCAGCCTTGCCACACACATACTCCTGCAAGAAGCTCTGTGAAGTCTGGACAAATGCAACCAGACTATCAGTAGAGGCTGAGATCTTGCCTGGATGAAGATTATTTCTAGTAGAGGAGCCCTGGAAGAAACAAGTCCTCGGAAGCCCTGTACTCCAATGTCCCCCAAGAGTTAAACTCATCAAAGTAATGGACACAAATGCAGATTTAATTACTGATGTGATGGAGAAAAGTCACATTTTAGAATATTTTCCAGGCAAATGTATTTTATGTTTTTTTTAATTTCAGGAGTTTTTCTCCAATCCCCTCTTCAATCACCTCAGCATTTGCAGTTCACTTTCTTTTGCCTGCTTCTTCTCTCTTCCCTTACAAATACAGAAAGAGAAATCGAAGTATTTACACTCTCATAAGCTGCAATCTTTTAAAATGAAACTTTTATGCTCATCCTCAAAATCCTTGTTTCTAATTTGGTGTCACAAACAAATAAAATGTAACATGTTCTAAGATCAGCATGTGATGTTTCTTACTTTTCTGAGCTAGGAGAACAAATTTTTCCATGTCATTTGCACATTTTTAGCTTTATGATTATCTCACATAATAGATAACACATCTCATTATGAACAATATTTGTCTTTTTGTAATGTCAGAAGTGTTTTGCATATTTTAGTTGTCAGCACATTATTCTGTTACCTGGTATTTCAAAAATGTAGTGGAATGGTGCCAGAAGGGACAGTTTTAGCATCAGGATTTTATTATTGTTTCAAATCAACAAGCAATGTAACAAGACTTTCTAAAATACCCTGCCTTGACAAGCAAACCTTTTGTCCAGCCAGTAAGAAGACAACAGAAGGAATGATTCCTTACAGTGAAATTGCATTTGAAGCTACATAACTAATTGCACCTTTAAAAATGACAAATCAGGTTGAAATTTTTAGTCAAAAACATTATATCTATTTTTCAGCATCTTAGCTACTTGCTACTCACATCTGTTCCCTAAAATGTAAATATTTACAATTATTTTTTCTTTCTCCTTTTTCTATTTCTTTTTGGGTATTTTTTGCTTTTTGTGGTTTTTGGTTTTTGGGGGGTTTTTGTGGGGTTTTTTTGTTGGGTTTTGTTGTTGTTGTTGTTTTGGTTTGGTTTGGTTTGGTTTTTTTTTTAATTCACATTCCTTTGCACAGTTTGCACTGGTAACTATGCTTTTGGACCCCAAAACCCCACATTACCATAGCTAGCTTCATGAACCTAAATTAAAGACATTAATCATGAGTAAACTTCTCAAGAGGTTCAGTTCCCAGTGAACAAGAGATGTTGGGTTCGAGAATCAAAGACTGGTGGCAACGGAAGTGGAAAATGACAAAAAGAAATGATGTGTGCTTCCTTTTTGGATCTGTTGGACCCAGTTTTTAGCAAGTGTTGGATCTGGACATCAGTGGCACTTGGGCATCCTTGAGTGCCAATAAAGGAGCTGTGTTTGAAGGGATGCACTCTGGCAAACCACAGCTACCAGCGAGGCTGCTGGCACTGCCCCCGTGCTCTCAACTCCTTCCAGCACACTCCATCTTCCAGCAGCCTGAATAAACACTCTCCCCATGTGTCTACCTTGCAGTGCTTGAAAAACATCATTACAGACTGGCTGGAGTAAGAGTGGGAATAATGCAGCTCTTTCAGATGAAGATCCACAGCAGGCTAGTAGAGGTTCTCGTGATGCAGTGTCTTGTATTACAGAGGACACTACATTTTTCATGTGCTGAGACACCAGACATTTGGGAAAACAACTTGCTGAGCTCAAGCCCTTGCCATGTCTTCTTTGTTTTTTTGGTTTGGGTTTTTTGTTTTTTTTTTTTCATTTTTCTAGACACAGGTCTCAAGCTTCAAAATGACAGGTCTGCTTTCCTACCCTGCTGCCAATATAAAACTTCCCCCACCCCTAAAACATAAATCTGGGGGAAACTGGGGTGTCCACAGGTTGTGTCTGTAGGCCCATTTCTGAGTTCAGCTACCTAGTGAAGGAAATGAACCAGAGGTAACAAGCCATGCAAAATGCCAGCAATGAACTCTCAGAATAAAAGGAGAGGCAAAAAAAAAAAAAGGCATAAAGGTTATTTTCCCCTCCTCCTCAGCACTGTCTCCAGCTTTATGATTAAGTTATCATTTTTCTTGCCTTTCTCCTCAACCCTCTTTTTTCTTTTCTTTGGTCATGTGGTCTTGGAGCAGGACTGACTGGATAATGACATTTTCAGGTAGACAAAAAGAGGTTCTTTTGTACTTTTCAGCACGCACAGTATCCCAGGGAACAATGCAAAAATATTTTTCATAGATAATTTCATATTCCTATTTCCCCCTGCTACCCTTTTCCCCTCTCAGAGACTGTCTGAAACCATTCCATATGCACAGACTAATAATCATGCAATTTCACATCTTTTTGTTGAGATGAGGTATATTTGTTCTGTAAGTATATTCACAAGCAAGTACACCTAAGCCACAATTCTTTCTGAAATAATTTCTGTGCTGTAGCACAGTAGTAAATGCAAAGCTAAAACCTAGGACCTGTTCTAAAGAAAGCCTTGTGAAACTGTTTGATTATGACTCTCAACTAAATCCACTTTTTAGAAAAGATCTAGTAGCAGTATCACATCATCTTCTATTCAAACTGATTTTGCTGGTTTTATATTATGCACTGTAATATTTATTGAGTCCTATGAAGGATTATAACAGATTTCAAAAAATGTTACATAAATACTAAGCCTCTGTTTTTGTGAGCTGGCTTTGGAGCTCTGCAGACATAATGGCACCATAAGAGAGCCTTTCAGAAGCCTGCAGGAAATCCAGAAGATGGTTCTAGTCTGCTCCAGCAGCCACCAAAACAGACAGTCAATATTTTTCATGTCAGTGTTCACTACTGGGATACAACAAGAACACTAACTGCAAAACAATAATTTATTGCTTAGGCAGATGCTAGAGGCTTTATTTATTTAAACCAAATATTTGTGGGATGCTAGTGCTACTGCCAGTAAAGAAAGTCTTTGCTTTCATGAAAGGAAAGTTTGAGAAATTCTATTCATAAACTACTGGTTCCATTTGAATGTTTTAGATTCTTACATATCACCAGGAAGAGTGTGGGCTAAGTGACATGGTAAAATTATAGTAATAAATGGTTTGGAAAGCTACAAAATCTGCTGCAACACTGGAAAGCTATCATCTCTAAATATTAGTAATCCCTTTTCTCATCTGCAAGTACTTCTTAAGGTATACCGACTAAAGGACGTAATATTTACAAATTTCATTCATATTTAACAAACCTCATTTACAAATTATTTCTGTAAAGTTGTTCTATGAATTTATATGGTCCTGTCTTTGTCCACAGAGAATATCTGTAGCATTTGTCTGAAACCCATGGCAGCTCTCTGCACGCTCTTGAGAAATTTTGTTATTATTACCATATGCCCTCTAACTGGAAGGAACACCTTCATTTCCAAAAAGTTACTCACATACAAAAAGGTACTGTTCTGAGCACAAAATCACCTGCTGGCACTTAAAAGCACAAAGATTAAGGGAAAGCACACCCAGCTGTTCTGCCCACCACCATTTTCCCAGGTATTTCACTTTTCCAAGCGCTTTTCACCAAGCACCACCTTCTGTCCCCCCCCAAGCCCTGTGCGCCATGGGCCAGGTGTTCACAGCATTAAGACAAGGCCAACCACACTTCAGCTTCCATATCAACTTGCTTTCCTTGGATTCTGAGAAAAGCTCAAAAGTGCAGCTGGCTGGGAGCTTCCCACCAGAAAATGTCCATGATGAGAGAAACCCAGCCACTCCAAGGCCAATTGGGTTTTTTGTTTTTCACCCAGTTTTTTCACCCATTTTTTTCCTTAGGCTGTTATCATGAAACTTGAAGCAAATATTTACTGTTGCCTACTTTGACCTGCTTCTGACAGCTCTGGTTTGCAGAAATGACCTGAAATATTAATTTTCAAATGTATTTCCTGTTGGGTTATCTTGCCCCTTGGGAACAGTGGATCAGAGGCCTGGATGCCTTTGCAGATCCCTGCTCTCTTCTAAGCTGGACTTACACTTGGCTTGGTAGAATCAGGTCAGTAAATTAAATCAGAAAACATTTTGATTTAGAAAAGCCTTAGTTTTACTTGGCAAAAAGATGGTGGATGGTGAGAAAAAATGTTCCACTGCTTTAAAATAATTTTTGAACTTCTAATTCCTTGAACACTTTTCATATGTTAACTTTTATCCTTATTAGGAAATGAAACAGCAATCATGCACTTTCTGTAGGACCATGGATGCTTACAACATAAAGTGTAGTGCTCTCCAAAGAGGATAACATAAGAAGGATCACAAACCTGTCCTTTCAGAGTTCTTGGTGTTTTTGGTTATAACCTTTAATTTTAATTAGGTTTTTCAATTCTTGAGGGGTTTCATCACCATGAGGAGGTACTGCTATAAAATCAGTAAGTCTACTACAAATCAGGGTGGTAAGAATTTCTCACTAAACTAAACCTCTTTTCACTAAACCTTTGTTTCAGTTACTCTAGATGTGGAAAAATGTCACATAGGCATGAGATTAATACATATAAATGTAGACATGTTTATACTCAAACACACAAAAGATATGGTACTTATGCACTTCTACATAAAGAAAGAAAAAAGGTCCAGACAACACTTGAAAAGAATATCCTCTTCCACTACAATATGCATATAAATATTATGTGATGGTAATTATTGCAAAGATGCTACAATTTCTTATATATTACTCTCTTTTTTTTTTCCTCATGATTTCATCTTCAAATTTCCATCTATCTTTGTGAATGCCCTTTTGTGAGCTATGAGGTACATTAAATTTTTTAACTCCATACCATGTGTACAATATTGTAGTCAAAGGGAAGAAACATTTTTACACCTACTCAGAGGGACAGTGACTCTTTCTGAATTTAGATAAAATAACAATATTGAATGGGAAAACACAGACTTTAAATTCCATACATCTCAGTCATGGTTTATGGTTAATGCACATGTGCTTTAAATCATGCCCTATTTAACACTTGTGACTGTACAGCTGACCAAATTTTCCCTAGAAAATATTTTCACAACCTTTTTCAGTCACTTGAGAGAAATATACAGCAACATTTTCTTTCCTACAGAAAAATCACTCAGCTAGGGCTCCTTTACAGACAGCTATTATTTCTGCCCCTGCAGCTAGAAAATAACTCTCTACTTAAAACAGAAGATTTGGAAGATTTACCATTAAGAAATATATGCACACACTGGAAATCAAGTTTCATCTCATTGACTATAAAAAGATAATAAGCTGTGTCCTACCTATGGTGGTAATAACAGTGCCAGCAAAGAAGAAGGAACTTCCCAAGTCCCAGTGACTGATCTGAGCAGATGTGTTTCCTAAAGGTATGATTCCTGCATTTATTGCTGCCACTACTTGCTGCAAGTTTAAAAAGATTTTGTCAATATTCATGAAACAACTGTATTCATTTATATATATTGTACAGTAAATTGATTAAATAACTTATTTGATCCAAGCACTAAACCAGGAAAGGATCTGTGTTGCTTTGCTCGAACTTTTATCACTCAGCCAGGCTACAATTTATTCTTCAGCAACCACTCCAGGCAATTCAGAAGAGCTGTAAAATCCAGACCATTGGGGAGAATGCAAAATCCACAATATCTGTGATATTACTATCTTAGTTAGAAGGCAAACACAATTATTTTTACTGCTGCAACTATCTGGTGAAGAAAAATATGCATTAGACAAAATTTATAATGAAAGTTTCCCACAATGTTCTGGTGTTGTGTTAGGCAAGCAAATGGACCTCTTAAAAACAGTCATTTTCAAACACCAAGAAAAAATGCCCATGCATTTTTCTGTATTAAATTAATTCCAAAGAAAGAAAGCACTTTTATAAAACAGACAATTCAATAATTAAAGCAATTACACATACAATTATAAAACTTTCACTATAGCAACAAAAAATTCAGTCAAATATCAAACATGTATCTCTATACAACTATATACTTCAGAAATGTTGCTCTTGAAAAATTCAGTTCTAGCAAATAAAATCAACAAGCTTGCCACTAGTAACATTTTGATAGTCTGCAGAAATAGGAAACTTTTATTCTTTCAGCAGTATCAACTACTGTAAATTCTTATTACAAAAGGGATTCCCATTTGGTTATATCACAATTGCAGATATATACTGGTATTTGAGTTAAAGAAAAAGTATTTTTAAACTTGCAATAAATATTTTAAAGAATATAAGTTTTCATTGAATTCTCAAACTTTAAAAAGAAAAACAGAGGAAGCAATACCACAATGTGAAAATGAGAATTTTAACTAACTAGTAGTTCCTGCTTGGCAAGATACAACAATAATTAGGTACATAAATATATTCAGTGGCAGGACAGACCAGAACCATCTTCCATTTGGGCAGTCTGTTCCAGAGGAACAGTAATTAGTAATAATTTTTTTCAGTCCCAAAAAACATTGATAATTTGGAAACTAAAACATTTCTGTTACTAAGCAGTCCCTGCAGAAGTCACTTGATCTGGGCAGAGATTATGAAGTAACAATGAGGGATTAACTAGCACATCTATTTTTTTAGTGTGGGATTTAAATCCAAAATTAAATCCAACATTTCCAGTATGCCATTTTCAAAACCCAGATGCACAAAATAACCATTTTGAAGTTCACTGCTGCACCTCTGCAGCCACAGAGATCTTGCTGCCAAACCTAAACCATTTCTACCATCCAGGGTTGCCAACAGAAAGCCAGCTGGGGTATTATTTTTTTAATTATTTTTTTTTATTTTTAATAACAGAAAGGCAGGCATCAAAGAAGTGGGATTTTCAATCCTACTGAGGAAGGAGAAAGGATGGGGAAAGTGAGGGGGAAGAGAGTTTAATTTTCCTTTGTGTTGGAAGGATAAATCTTCTACATTTGTACATGATGTACAACTTGGCAGGAGCAAATACAGCAGCACTGACACTGACAGGTGTTTCCATCTGTGTAGGAAGGGACACATCAGACTAAGAGGCATGTGAAAACCATCCATTGGATTGATTTTATAATTTCCACAACACAGAAATCCCTTTGATTTGCAGGAAGTGTACATCAGTGTGCTGCATTATGCAGGGACCACTGAGTACAGCCTGAGCCCTGTGACAGCTCAGGGGACAAAGAACTGCCATCACAAGTCCTGGTGACATGGAACCAGGGAACACACATGGGAACACACTCTCCAGTGAGGACATTATGTGATATAGCCCTGGATCAATGTGATTTTTTGAACCATTCTCGTTTCATTACAGTTTCTTTTACTGGATGATGACACTACCCAGAGCAATGCACCTGTTTAGACAGTCCAGCAAGACCAAGTTTTATACAAACCCAGATGTAAAATGTTTCCAGGGCTTTTATCATCACTGCATGTTTTTGAAGCCACATATACCTCAAGGCCTTTCATATGAAAGGTGTTCCAATCTAAAGCTATGCATTTCCTGGCTTCATCTACCATACCTACATTTTTCCTGGAGGAAAAAAATACAGCTTAACCCAAAACTGCCCAAAGCACAACAGATGGCTACAAAAGACAATTAGCCACTATTATGATGTCTCTGATTTTATCCAACTGCTGATCAGGAAAATAATCAGGGCTGCTTTCAGAGAAGCTTCCTCTCTGTACAGCCTCCTAAGTTCTGACTATGCACACTTTTAGGGACTTTCTGAGTAGGAGGCTGCATCTGCAGAGTGGTGTTCAGATTGGCTTGGGTGAATTGCTTTGCCATTTATTTATCTAACTACTTTTGGAGCTCACTTGTATTTTGGGAGTCAAGTCGTTCTGTGGCAGCAAGGTCTGCAAATTACTTGTGGATCATTTAAAGTGTATTTCCCCTTTGAGAGTTTGTGTGCTTCAAAGTAATTTTTTAAGTTCTTACGTTATGAGGAACCCTTGAATAGCAATTTCTGATTTGTCTCATTCAAGATCTTACAGACCACTCAGCTTCCTCTTTCTTTCTAAACTGAAGACTCTTTCTTATTAAATAATATATTCACCTATTAAAAAAAAATCTGTTGTACGTCACATGTAAGTATTTTTTAAATAAGTTGGGGGTTTTTTATTGCCAGTATTTCTCATTGATTTTCTTTGTACATTTACTGATTCATATTTGTAAATTTATTGATTGTTTTAGTCATAAAGGGCCAGATGATGCCTTCATCATCACTGGGCTGTTGTTTCCAAACACACAATGTTATGCTTTCTTCTGGGCTGTGACCATGTTTGGGAGAAGCTAGACCAGATACCAACAAAGCTGCTGCTTCCTATTTCATTCCTTCAGAGTGATCTCCAAGTCTTCCTGACTAACAAGGGTGACAGGTGGGTAAGGTTACTGGTTTACTGAGGTCAACACTACTGTCTCATAAAGTCTTCAAATGTTGTCTGCAGATTTTTCAGGAAGGGTAACTGCATTTTCAGTGCTTTGGATCAGAGGGTGACTTTTCTTCTTAGTCTGCTCAGCAATCATAAGATCATCATCTAATACTAATCCCAAGGAAAATTTAAGAAGAAAATCCTATATTGCATAACTCCTAACACTTGTACATTTCAGGGCAATAATTTCAGGGTAGCATCTTCCTGACATGTCCACCACACAAACTTACCTGGAGGATTGGCTATTAACACTTCTCTAGACCCAAACAAAAACCCAGGCCCCACTAGCTTCACTAAGGGACAGGATCCTCAGCCTTAGCCTTCATATAACAGGCTTATTATTCACTGCCAGAGCTGTCATGTTCATCTCTCTGCCACCTTAATTCATGGTCTTTCAGCCTGTTTTGTGTCTGATGCCATACTACTACAGCAAACTTCATTTCTCATGAGTTTGACATTTTCCTTTCCTTTCCCTTTCCTTTCCTTTCCTTTCCTTTCCTTTCCTTTCCTTTCCTTTCCTTTATCCCCAAATTCTTGTTGTCTCTTGAGACCTTTGGTTCATCCTAACTGAAACAGTAGTGACAGTAACTCTGTGCACTTGGAATCTGAAAGCAGAGTTGTGAAAACTCTAAAATCTGTACAGTCATCATATGCTGCAGCCTTTAAAAACTTTGTATGATCTTAACATGGGAACTTCTTGCCTTATAAAAATTGTTTTCCAGCATTAAAGTTAACTGACCTCCTTAGTGACGATTTTTCTAGTATTTTATTCCGTATACAAAATAAATTGGTTTAAAAATCAGTTTTGTTTAAACACTACAGAATTGGTCAGCATTAGAACAGGCATGTGGACAGATTAAAATCTTAAATTATGCAGATTATTTCACTTGCCTTACCTTCTTCCAGAGTCTTTGTCTAGAACTTGTTTCATCTGAGGTGACTGAGGACTGAGCAGAGGTTGGGTCACCCAGTACAGGGCACCCAATCAAGGCCTCTGTGCACAATGATTTTAAAAAGAATCCAGAGATTCTTTTTGAGTGTAAGAATTACACTTACAGTAATATGTTTTTCTTCTTAATTATCTTTATAATGGTATGAAAAAAATCAGGCCTTTTTTTCTTTGATAGTGAAAAGAATTTAGATGAAATATTGACATATTCAAAAATTTTAGAAAATTCCTATTTTTTGAGTTAGGTGAATTCTTAGGCTGCCTCTGTCCTATATCTTAGGATAGGCATGAAGTGTGTCTGAGATCAAGTCCTCACTTGCACTACACCCACACATCCCAGCTACTGGGCTTTGCAGCCACATTTGGGAACAAGCTTTAGTAGAGTATCAGAGAAAAGAGGCAGAGATGACCGAGCCCAGAGCAGACAGGCCAGGCATGATCAGAGCTCCAAAAGCACATAAGCATTGCTTTCACACCACATATTCTTTGCTTGAAATCAGAACACTGGGAAAAGGAGCATGAGAACACAAGTCACATTTTAATTCAATGTCAGTTTTTCATTTCCTATATAATTTAGAAACACTTTCTGGTAAATACATTGTGCAGTTTTGTGTTATTCCTGTGTTCATACAGGCATCTCTCTGTAGAGGCCATGCTGAACTTCACTTTGCAGATTAAGACATAGAATACTGTGACTTTTCTTCTGTCAAAACAAGAAAGAATAGAGTCTTTTGAAGAGCAGAGTCATTTTATGAGAACAGAAGACAATTCTAGGTCAGGGATTTCATCCTCTGGTGCTCTGATCCTGCAAGGAGTCAATGGCATTGAGTGACAAAAGCCAGCCTGCTGGCCAGAGAGCTACATCCACTAAGAGGGTCTGCAGAGACACAGGAAAATAAGGAGTTTATAAAGTGTGAAGGCTGGCCTCTGGTAGTGAACTGTTGTCTCACTTGGAAATCAGGCAGAAATAAGTATGTGTCAAACCAGTCACTCCAATGCTCATCTCCTTGTTCCACACCAGGCTCTGAATAAATGTGTTTGTACCATCTTCCAGTCACTTCACTTCTATGAAATGATGTAACACAACAGTTCATTACTCTCAGCTCTTCTAATGAAAGATTAAAATAGAAGCACCTTAAATGATGCTTCTGATAAGATCCACAACGTGTTTTCTTTCGTTACCCAGCCTGTCAGGAGTGAGCTTCTGCTTCCTGCCAGTCACTTGACAAGTGATGTCAAAAAGTCAGATGTGCCTCAAAGTTTCTGAAAACCATTTCTCAGCCTGGATTTCTTTTTTCACTGCTATAGCTCTGCTGCCATTTGACAAGGGCACTCTCCTTTCACAGTATAAAGGTACACGTCATATGGCCAGCTACTGCACAAATCCTGTGGTTTTATTTCAGCTTTGGTTTACAAGGAATGGAAATCCTAGTTCTCAGTTCAAAGGCACACCAGGATGCTTTTAACACTTAGCAAACAACTCTCCAGCCTCAAAACACATGGGTTTGGGCCTTGATGTTGAAAGAGATTGCAATAATATTTGTATTATAATTCTGTGACTCCTTGTTTTTCTTTTTAGTTTGTATAACATATGAGTGTGTTCTACACTGGAGACTAGTGCCCAATATGCTGAAGAACTGAAGGATTTTTTTCACCCTCTTTCACAGCTACCTAAACTAAAAACATGCAGAAACATAATGAACAACATTTCTATTCCTAAATATGCATTACAAGCCCCATGGGTTTCTATGTACATAAATTCTCTGTGTGTACATACACATATATATGCATGTATATACACATGCAAGTTCAGGGAAGAAGGCTTTTCTTTGCTTCTTGAGATTACAGACTGGAAGAATTATGCAAACAGCTGTTCTGCAGAACTGACTTACTAATGAGTCATATCTGCCACCCTTTCTAAGACAAAAGCTGGCATTCAGATGCAATCAGGCTAAGCTAAGTTCTAGGTCCATAAAACTGTTCATCTGAAGGAAATGTAATCTTTATGGGTCTCAACACTGCAAGCAGCAAAAAAAGTTTGAGACCAATCTGCTTGAACAAAGAAGTGACAAGGGCAGTTGGAATTTATTTGTTATTCTCCCCTCAAAAAATGTTCGTGAAGAATAAAAACTGCTTTTAAAAAATCCTTTTGGTTTAACCACGATATATAAAATGACTACAGAAAAGGGAGCTGTCCTGTCCCTGGAGGAAATGCTCCCAGGCAAGAGAAAATTTGGCAAAAAAATCCCTCCAGAACCAGAAAAGGGAGAGCAGCAGGAGCCAAGCAAGGAGTGAACACAACCCAGGGGCTTCTGCAACCCATCCACACCCAACCACAGCAGGTGGGTGTCTGTGTGAACACAGGTCTGGGTAAGAGAGTGATCAAAGGTCTTTCACAGGGATCTTTCCTTTAATAAATATTTCTCTGATCTGGAGATTCAGGTAGAACTGGGGGGAGGGGTTGTGGAAGGAGACAGCCTGCATTTGAACATTTATTTCTGACCAGAGTGAAGCAGAAAGGAGGCACAGACACAGCAAGAGAGAAAGAGAGATGCAGGGTGTTACTGTACAAGTTAGGACTGCCAGGACACTCAGAGTTAAGAGTACATAAAGCCCAAGTGCTCTGATGGGCAGACACCTTACTAAGGACAGACACAAGCACAGGCCAAAAACTCAAACTACAGCTCCTGTGCCTCGTGTTTTAACTGCTTTAAAAGTTCTTCATTTCTTCTTTCATTGCTTTGAAAATATCAACAGGCAGCTCTGCTACTGATATTTGCAATTTGTCATAAGCTTCATAACTGAAATGCAGATGGCACATTAAAAAAACTGATGCAATGGTATTTTGGATCCTCAGATAAATAAATAAATAAAATATAGTGCAGCTTCAATTTCTTCTATGCTGGTCTATCAATCTTTTCAAGGTTTTAAGTTTTACAAAGCATAAATGCTGCTTCCAGGCTAGGATTCTGACATGGGATAGTTCCTGCTTTCTTTTGGAGAGTCTGGAAGGAATTGCAAAAGGAGAGATTAAGAATATTTAGGGTTTAAACTGGTACATTCAAACTACCTCAAAAAGTTCCTGCTTAGAGTACCTGTAAGCTACAGCTCACAGGACTGAAAATGTCTACAACTGTTGTGATTCAAAGAATTAATAAAATTTGTTTCAAGCTTAATAGGTTTAGTTAATAAATTTAATCTTTTCTAAATAAATTTTGTATTTGCCTGAAAACAGGATCTTTGCATCTGTGTTTTCCTATCTTAAAAATTATAGCATACTCAAATATTCTAATCTTTTGGAGAGAAAGTATTTACACTTCTTTATATTAACAGTTTTCTACATAATCAGGGCTCAATGAGCTTATCTGACAGAAATTAAATATATACCTGAAAAATTATTTTCAGGCAAAAAATAATTTTCTTGTGGCTACAATGCAAGTTGTAAAGAAGCCTGTGAAAGAGACAAAATCACTTACTGGTGGAGGTGCAACTTAATGTAGTTACCTACCTTCAACTATAAAAATGAAGCCACAGCAAATACATACTTTAAAGTAACATATTTTTACAAGAAATTAATCACATAAGAAGCCATGATGACTTTCTGGTGATGCCAGTTTGAAGAAAGAAACACTGCTCCTATGTCATTCATAATTATGTCAGGCTTCCCTCAAGAGAGGGAAAAAAAAAGCATTTGTCCTCAAGGGAGATTAAAAAAAAATCCCTATTTTGGTCTCATTCATAAGCTAAGAGATGAATGGAAAGAAAAGGGGCAATGCAGCTGACACAAATGTGAGATGAAAACAGGAATGGCACACAGCTCTGGATCCTGGAGCTGCTCTCCCCACGTTGGTCACGAGCCTGCACAGAACCCAGGGAGCTCAACCTGAGGGATCCACGCCACCTCAGCTAATCCTGGTGCCTCATTAATTCTTTTGGTCTGTTTGTTTATTTTAGATGCAAGCACATTTTTGTGGGCATTCAGTTTTCAGAAGAAGCCACACACCCTGCAAGGGGCTGGATTTAAAACTCTGCAGAAGTATTACTGCTGAGACAGCTTGGTGCAGCACCCTGCAAACTTGTTCAGATTTCAAAATGAAGGCTTTATAAGAATTACACACAGCACTTGGAACACATTAAAAGATTGTGCTTTTTAGTTTCAGACTATTTTTTCCACTTGTTAGGGCTTCAGAATAAATATATTTGAAGGATCTTTCTGCTAAAGGAACAGGAAATTAACTATGTTCTATTATTAACTTATGTTCCATTGTACCTTTACTTGAAAACACTTTATTAATTTTCAGAATTAACTCACTAAAATAACTATAATAATTCACACCAGCTTGCTGGGGCATTTTAGGTATTTAAAATAATATAACTAAAATTTTTCTTAGTTCTCTTTTTTGTATGTAAAAATAATGCATTCAACAACTTGCTTGGATATAAAAGGAATTTTTTTCCCATTTTGGTTTGAAAAGGTCAACATGAACAAATAACTGCTGAACAATATATAATTAGGTGGTATTTACATAAAGAGTTCTCTTTTTTTTTTTTTTCTTAATCATCTTTTTCTTTGGCAGGGGGACAAACAGTTGCTTCTAATTGCCAAGACATCCCACAACACAAAATATTGGCCACATCCCTACGTCCTAGGAACACCATGAGTTCTGGGCAAGGAAAAAAAAAAAACCCACTGTTTTTTCATGCACTTTATTTCCTCCATAGGATCTTTGGGATCCTCTAGAGGGAATGAGGTGTATGAGATAGCAGTAATGACAATTTTATGACATTGCTGAATATCAAATTCAGTCAGGCTCACCTGTTCCCAGAGACAACCCCAGGAGATGTCATGGAGACACAAGTGTCTCGTGGCTGCACAGCACTGCATGAGGACACGAGTGCCACCTGAACATCAGCACTGTCACCTAAGCTCTCCTTACATTTGCTACCATTCACGGGTGCATAAAGACAGCAGGAAATTTTTCCCAGGTTCTTGGCAATACATTTTGTGCATCTGGGTTTGGAAGGTGTCTCTAACATGTTAAATGCTTAGTGGCAAGCTTGCTGTAGAAAACAGTCAACACACTAAAAGAAAATTAGAATTCAATTGAAATAATTAGATACAAGAGCTCCAGTTAGACAATTATTTCATTCTTTAATGCTTATTGTTATTTGTGTGTATAGCTGGATTACTCCCAGGTTTCTATCAGCTTCTATCAACAAAAAGTTCAGTGGAGAGGGAAAAATTGTTGGACACGACATGAAAAATCCTTAGTGTAAATGAAGATCAGGTTTATATATTTTATCACACATTCATTAAATGCACACAGTCTGAACTACATTTACTCTTTTATTCTGTCACCTGACAGTTACTTTGCATTGCATGGCAGGGACAAGTTGAGAGCAGGCACAGACAGAGAAACCAAAATACCATTCATGATGAATTGTAGAGAGTTCTTCTCCAAAAGAAGAAATAGTAGGAAAGAAACCTGGCCACATTCCTTTCTTCAACTTTATAATGTATTAGATATCAAAAATAACCTTTACCAAAGTAATGTTTTCTTATCTGTTAACAAATTAGATCCTTGCAAGACCTTCCAGCTGTAACTTTTGGAAAGTGAAGTTTAACATCAGACCATGCACAGCTTGCTGCTCTGTTGTATTCTCATTACTCAGCCAAGCAGTGTTTGTACTTTTACAAGCCTCCATCCTGGGGTATTTCTCTAGTTATAAATTTAGATATACCACCACTGAAGGCTGTGCACTGCCCACCTCAGCACCACTGGGGACAGCATCCAGTGATCCACTTAATGCTGTTGTTAATGCTGGCTTCAGGCTACAGCAAAAGGAGTTGAAATTGCTGGAAAAAATGGTCTCTTCAGTGTACAGATATGCTCTGTATAACTTCTGCACATTTTTAGTACGGTACTAAATGGAAATTCTCACAAAATATCAAAGTACTTATGTATCTGGATGTACCTCTCAGGGTCATGCATTGCTGTTGTTCATTGCAGGTATATTCTGTGACAGTGAGGCAACAAGTAACTGAAGTGCTTTAGACTGAAAGATTTGCAATACTGGACCGTGGAAGTCAGAGACAGAAGAGGTCATGAAGACCATGTTTTTTTTTTTTTTTTTTTTTTTTTGTCAGCACAGGAACAATGCTGCTGGGCTAGGCTGAAAAGTTATGAGGAAAACCCAGATCCTTTTTCTGAGGCAGATGCATTTACCTCACTGCCATCCTCAAAGCACTCTACTCCATTACCTTTGCACATTTTCTAGGCTGCATAGCAGCTCTCTGTTGCCCCATATTTTACATCTATATAAAATATGTGATGTCTATAAAAGTATAATTCTCACCTAGTACACCCAGAGGAGCCACACAATCAATGTGACAATACAAAGTTTCAGGAATTCAAAACCCAGGGAATAAACCTGTGCCTGCTGAAGAGTTGACAACAGTATATTTTGTTGTACCAGGAGAGGTTCTGGGGATTGGTGAGATAAAATAAGGATGGAGAAGAGAGGAAGGGAAAAATCTCTATCCTGTGTGTATTTATAGAAACACACAACACTGTTTTAAACAGCTTTGTGACAAAAGATTTTAGCCAAGGTGCTGGAAACTCCATGGCTCCTGGGTGCTGGAAACTGGACTGTCATTACACTTGTACTTTTTTTTTAGCTGAATTTGTGCTCTCCAGCTAGTCTATCTTATGTGCTCACCTGAATCAGCTACCACATATTGTACTGCCTGTGGACAGTCTTTGGGTAGTCAAGCCTGCTTTGGAGAAAGGATTAAATTACAGAGCAGAAGTTTGTGAAGACTGAAAAATCCTGGTATGACAAGCACCTTGAGCAATGACTAGCATGAAAGAGCCAAAAGAGTATCTGGGTTCCCAGAACATGAGGTTCAAAAAGAAAAATTGCAATGACTTTCATTATAGTTTGACTCAAGGTAAATACTTGATTAAAGAAGACATTACAGTCTGTAATTTTCTTCACACAAACTAATCATTCCCGCTCCCTTCTACTCTAGTACATATTAATTTTCAGTTTTATAGCTTTCAGTGAATTCTTAAATAACATTTACTTTTTCCTTGCACGCACTATTTATTTTTATTCATACAGACATCCAACAAAAACTGAAGAAACACTGCATTATATTGTAATAGCAGTCAGACATAATCCCAGGGAGACAAAATGTATTTCACTAATTTAGTTTTTTGTGGCAACTAAAGTGGCAACTAGGGAAGAAATATGACCCCATGGGTAAGATAGCAGCCTAGACCTGGCAAAATGAATTTGAGACTCTCTTTTACCGTTGCTTTCCCATTTCACTTTGGGCAAGCAGGATTTCCCAACCCTTAAACAACTTGATGTCATGGGTTAACACTTACTCTGCCTGAAGCAGGGCACCCAAACAGGCTCCCTGTGCCCCAGCTCTGCTCCTGTGAAAGGAGTGTAATAGCACATTGCTACCTCCACATCGTGGTGCTCTTTACAGAGAAGCAGAAGGGATCAAGGGCAAATTAAGTTTTCCATTTACCCCAACAGCAAGCAGAGCAAACTCTTTCCACAATCCTCTCCCGTCCGTGTGCTGTGGGAGGCTGTGTCACCTCCCCATGCTTCACACGCCTGTGTTTTTCTGGTTGTGGAAAGATCATTAGTGGAGATGGAAGCTAATGCTGATATGGTTATCTGTTCTCTGATGGTTGTACTGAAACTCATTTATTTTACACAGAACATCAAATGGGCGTTGAATGCTGATGAAGTGGTTTTTTATTATCAATCTGTGCTTCTGGGCAGGGAAACATAAATGCTAAAATATCTTAGTACTCCAGAGCAAACTTCAACAGTTTTTGCCTTAAGGTCCATCTAACAGATGATGTAAGATAATATTGCTTCGAAATTTCTTTTTTTATCTTCACAAGTACAGTATCTGACCTAAAAATTTCATAGGAGGATATTTATAGTAGCTACAAGAGTTATTTTTCATCAGCATGTGCTTGTATATTTCTCTGAAAGATTATCTCACATTCTGCTGGTCAAACCACTGGAACACAGTTATTACACAGCATCTAAATCACTATTGGCAGCTTCTCCTCAGGCATGCCTGGTTGGACTCGTGGGGAGAGGAACTGTCTGACAGGCATTTAAAGAGTAGCAGTTTTGGAACATATTTTAGCAACAAGACAGGGGAGAAATCAGAAAATACAAGACATTTTCCCAGCTTACCTTTAAAATTCAGAAGTAGTGTACCATAAAAATAGCTCAGCACATTAGAACTCTATATTTAAAATTGAAAAGAAACAAACATGTCCATGGTGATGGTCAAGGCAGATTGGTCTAGAGAGTTAAAGTCAGCTTCTATACTCCCAGCCATATCTGCTGACAAAAAACACTTCCAGAAATTTTTTCTGCCCGTGCATCTGGCATGGTCCAGAGCTCCTGCCCGCCATAGTCCAGGTGCCCAACACCCTCTCCTGCTCTCCCTGTCCTATCTTGGGCTCTATAAATCCAGACAGCCCCATGGCCTCTGCTAAGGAAGGAGGCAATCTTTGCCAACTCCTGACTGTTCACTCCAGTCTCCCATTTCATTGTCCCATGCCCAGAACTGCTGTGATTTGCCAGCCCTCTGCTATTCCCTCCAGTGGCACTGGATATTCATAAGAACACAGGATTTAAGTTGGAAGGGCATTTATAATGCTCCAGATCTACTTCTCTGCTACTGCAAATAAATATCTCCCATGGTTCTGAGGCAGGTGACCTGCAAGGGTAAAGTCATGTTAGTAGGAACACATCAATGTCCATCATTTATGGATGTGCCTTTAAGAAGCAGAGAAAATTGAGATTTAAGATCAAAGTAGGAAGTCCATGGTACTTTCCTGTACTTAAAACATAATCAATATAAAGAAACACACAGCTGGAAGGAACGCTAGCTTGATAAAATCACAGTAAATTAGGAGTCCTTTAAAGCAGGGGATGATGTAGCTTCTTCCTCAGAATTAGGCACTTTTGACAGAACTTGTAAAGCACAATCAATACACCAATTCCTTTGTGAACTATTAATTATATATATTGCTGATGAATAATCATTTAATTAGCATAATGGGAGGCTTCAGTGAAGAGACCCTCTACCAAGCATACTGGACCTAAAAATAGCAATAGCTTTTCAACCATGAGGCTTTGCATGGAAATGCAAATGCTCAACTTCTGGTCTCAACACTTGTTACATCGCTCTGCCAGGAGAGAGCTTTGCTTACAAAGGCTTTGCCCCTTATCACTGCAGTACTGCCATAAATAATTTGTTCCTCTAAGGCAAGGTGATGAGGGGTTTGGTATTGATTACCTGAATCAGTTCATCAAGCTCTGTTGCATTCACACAGGAATGCTGAGATACAAACGTCTGCTTCTGAATCACAATGGTAGTTCTCTGGGAGGTCTCATGAGGCTGCTCCAGGGCTTTAAATACCGTTGCTCCAATTATTAAATACACGACTACCACCAGAAAAATTGTTGAGACTGTCTTCCATTTCATAACATTAATGGCTGAATCACTTTCCTCCCGTGAAGCGAGCACGGTAGGCTTGGTGGAAAATGATAATCTTGGTTTGGAGTTCTGAGTGGCCGATTTGGGATCCAGCAAGTCAGGTGCCGCCACTGGCAAAAATAGAAAAAGAAAGTTAATGTTTACAGTGCCACTCAGATTTTGCTAACTAAACTTCTTGCCAAGAGATTACACGAATTCTGTTGCTTCTAAATGGAATTCTTAAACTGCTGAATCTTCCTGTTAATCTCATGACACCTTACAACATATCTGTTGCTCTGAATAGTAGTATCCATCTTACATGCACATGCAAATTTCCAACATTTTCTATGTCTGTGCCCATATGATATTGAATCATTTCCAAAAGCAGATTTCCCCTACCCCCTTGCATTTCATTAAATTACTCTAAGGTAGTATTTTGCTGCAGAGATTCTTTATGTCCGCTGTTCTCTCAAGCACTGCTAAGCAGCTTTCCAGCTGTGTTCTACCTCAGCATCACAGAAGTATCAGCAAAATACAAAACCTCGTCTCTTTCACCTGTTTTGTCCTATGCTCCAACAAATGCTCTCTGGGAACAGTTGTGTGATCATTTCTCAACTCCCCAGACACAACCATAAAAATAAGGCATTGCTCATCATACCGGTTTTAACAGGCTAATTGTTTATTGATTACACCTTTCAGAAAACAGTGATACAACACAAGTGTGCTTACTGTAAGAGTCGTGCATTTGTTAGAGCAGGTATTTCTATTTACAGCTACAAAAACCCCATCTAGTTAGGAAAAGAGTGACTGAGTGTGTTAATCAAGTACTTGGATAACTCATGTGACTGCCAGTAACTACATGGGCACTGAAAAAAAATCCTCTACATCAAGTGCAGATTAAGGTCTACTGTGGGAAGATGGTCACAGGAGTGACCACACAAGCTATATTTAAATTGTTTTGAACGACCAGTACGTTTTCAATGGCCAAGACAGCTCGTCGTGCCGCTGGTGGGAAAAGCTCAGATCTAAATCTAGAGGAAAGTCTCCCACAGGACGGCGGAGATGGGATGCGTCCCTGCAGGGAAGGCGGTGGTACTTGGCAGAGTCACCGCCTGGGAACCCGCCGGGCTCCGGGAGAAGGGCTCGGGGGGAGAGTGGCAGCCCCAGCCCGGGCCGAGCGGGACCCGGGGGCACCCCCAGAGCCCGCGGGGTGGGCGCCGGGCACTCCACGCGCGCCGCGGTCACGCCTCCTACAGCTCCGGCCCCCGCCCCACGGGCACCGGGGGTCGGGCACAGCCCCCCCGTCCCGCACCTTGGCGGGGGGAGCCCCTTTCCCTCCGCCGCCTTCTCTCCCGCGGCAGCCCCCGAGCCCTTCCGATCCCCCGGGGCCGGTGCCCGGGAGCNGGCGAGGCGGCCGGCGGAGGAGCCGGGGCGCGGCGCGATCCGGGCCGGGAAGGGAGGGGAAAGGAGCCAGGCAAGGTACAAAGGAGCCCCGCGCCGCCGCGGGGAGCATCCCGGTGTCCGGTGCGGGGGAAGCAGGGGCGCATGCAGCATCCGCAGGGCTGGGAGCGGGGAAGCACGCCATTGTGCTCGTACTCACTTCTTATTTACCGACCCGGTGCCCTCTCCTCGCTCCACGGGCAGGCATTTTTTCTACGCTTGGATAGATACAGTTAGAGCAAATTTTAAAAAAAAATTAAAAAAAAAAAAAAAAAAA
>VWZP01002402.1:873902-1027554 GCA_013396995.1 Dicaeum eximium | reverse complement strand
GGCTGATGGATGGGTCTGGAGGAGAGGGAGCGGCAGGGGAGGGCGGGCTGGCAACGCGGATCCCGCCGGCTCTCCCCGGCCCCGCGGCGTGCGAGGTGCCTCACGTCGCGCATCGCGCATCGCACATCGCGGCTCTCCCGAGTGTGCGAGTGCGTGCGAGCGTGTCCGTGTGTGTGTGTGAGCGTGTGCGAGCGCCCGTGCGGAGTGTGCGTGTCCCTGCGCGCTCCGCTGCGCCGGCCGTGCGGAGCAGCCCGAGCCCGGCCGTGCCTTTTGTGGGGCGGCGAGCAACCGCACCGCTGCTCGCCCCCCCGCCCTTCCGCGCCCCTTCCGCGCCCCCCGCCGGCGGGGGGGCAGCCGCTCCGCGCCCCTCCCGGCCCGCCGGGGCTGCGCGCCCCTCCGCGCCCCTCCGCGCAGGCTGCCCGGCCGGGGGGCCGCAGATGCTGCAGGAAGATGGAAGGGGAGCCGGGGGAGGCAGAGCGGTACCTGCGGAGAGCAAGGTCTCGCCTGGAAACAAATGAGGAGAGAGGAGGGAGAGAGGGAGGAGGAGAAGGCACCGGCCAACCCCGTCGGCGAGGCTGGACCTGCCGGCGGTCCCCGCTCCGGCCCCACACCCGGTCGCCTCGCCAGAGCCTCCCCGTGAACTTTTGAACTGTCCGAATTGTCACCGAATTAGCGGGGGACGGGGGACAAGCGGGGAAACCTCGGCCCCTGCCTGGCTGAAGGGCCAGGCGGTTCCGTCCTTCCCGGCTCGGCCTGATTTTAACCCGGTGCTTGGCAGCCCTGGAGTGCTGCTGTAAGGAGTTAACTAGGTGGGATCTGGGAGTCAGGGATGGGAGCTGCTCTCCTATCGCACGCCGCCTGCGCACCGCCTTCTTCCATTTCAGGCTGATAGATACATCAGAAATGCTGCTTCAACTGTGCTTTCTGCCGCTAAAAAGCCTGAAATTATCCTTGCTATCCTTGCCGTGGGCTAAGTCCCCTATTTCCCAGTCACCTGTCGCCTGTGACACCATCTATGGGTCAGTTGTTCACGCTGAGGTGAAGAGCATGAAGACAAATCCTAGAAGATTTACCAAGAGAAACCAAAAACTGCTCCCACAACCACTCTTTAAGAAGTCTAAAAAATTACTCACCGTAACAAATGGGTACTAGTCTCAAGCATTTAAAGCCAGAGGCTGTGTCTGTAAAATGGCCAAAGCTCGTCATACATCGGGTGTTTAATGGGCTATAATCCCACTTAAATCAGCAGCACCATCAGCAAACACTTTAGAAGTCACTTATTTTAACGCTTCTCCGTATCAATGTGACATAATACAAATGAGTGTAATATTGAGTTCCTTGGGACTCCAATTTCAGCAACATCAATCACACCACCCTCACCCAGTGCATCCACAAGTCTCCACAAGATGCAGCATAGGGCAGGAAGCTGCCTCTGCTATTCCAGAGCGAGCTGTAGCTCACTGCTGCCCATCCCTGGGAACCAGCAGAGCACTTGTGGAATAACGAGAGCCTCTGGGCCCAGTCCAACAAGCCCCTGCGAGCAAGGGGTGGCTTCATTGACACATTCCCAATACTCAAACACAAGAGAAATGCCTGCTTCTGACTGCTGATACTCCCTCATTCAAGGAATTCTCAAAGATGTAAGATTCTCACACCTGAATATTTTTAATATAAAATACCCTCCCCCTCCAAAAAATCGTATTTTCTCCTTTCTCTGCAGCGAATTTCTTAATCATTAGCCTATGTTAACATTGGCTTTTCCTATGTCATGGAAAAGAATAATTTCACAGGATTTCTTGGGACATCCTATGGAAAAACAGGCATGAACATTTTCCTCCATGCTGACCTGTGTCTGCATAAAATACTGTGGAAAATACTACGTGCCTTTCTTTAGCAATCTAAATATTTGGAATGAGATTTTGTTTTTCTTTGAGTGAAGGAATTATTATTAAAAGCTTAAAGAGGGTCATATTTATTGCCTACAAATTGAAATCCATGGGAAGCCTTCCAATAACTTCAGGAGGGTTTGGAGCAGGCCTTAAATTTAGGGATTCCACTCAGTGGGAAGAAACCATTTTGAGATCCTCTCCAGGAGCAACTGCATTGGTGCGTTAACCTTAAGACCTGAAGAGTTATCTCTGGGAAAGCAGTTATTTCCATTAATTGCCTAGAAAATATCTCCAATGTCTACTTTCAGTTGGCTGATATTTTCCACCTATTGTGATCCCAGATGAAATCCTCAGCTGGATTCTCATCTTACAGCTTACTTCGAGAGGACTTGAGCTGTGCATTCTCATTATTCTCATTTCTAGCAGGGATATAAACACTCCACATACAGCAGTAATCTTCAAATTCAGCAAGAAAACCAGTAATTCTTTTTGTAGTCTACAATAAAAACTATTGTTGGGAACAACTCCTGTTTTCTGGTTTTCTGGAGGCCTTTTACAGCATAAGCCTTTACTATATGGAGTTGTGCCCTCATCTTTTTCTTTTTTTTTTTTTTTTGCAATGTACACCACACATTGTTTGAATATTGTGTGTGACCATTTTGCCCTCAAATTTGGAGCTGCCATCCAACCAGCTTGATGCATCAGGCCTGAGCTTTGCTAAACAAACACACTTAAACATGTTAAAACTTCCCACTAACCAACACAGACAAAATTAAGTAATAAAAGGGGCTAAAACATGGAGCTCAAGCCCTGCAAGCAAATGGATTTGCTGCTGAGACAAGGAGATTTATCTCAACAGGCTGGGAAAAAACTTTCCAAGATTCAGTACAAGCAGGTTTGTGTATTTCATGCTAACATGAGAAAACTCACAAAGTACAGGACTGTCAAATGCAGTCTAAAAAGGTATTGGCAGGAGTTTGGGATGACCACAATACTCACAGACGGTGGGTGCTGGAAGCTGCTCAACTCTCTGAAATGTTCAAAGTAGGCTCAGCCAAGAGNTCGCCTGTGACACCATCTATGGGTCAGTTGTTCACGCTGAGGTGAAGAGCATGAAGACAAATCCTAGAAGATTTACCAAGAGAAACCAAAAACTGCTCCCACAACCACTCTTTAAGAAGTCTAAAAAATTACTCACCGTAACAAATGGGTACTAGTCTCAAGCATTTAAAGCCAGAGGCTGTGTCTGTAAAATGGCCAAAGCTCGTCATACATCGGGTGTTTAATGGGCTATAATCCCACTTAAATCAGCAGCACCATCAGCAAACACTTTAGAAGTCACTTATTTTAACGCTTCTCCGTATCAATGTGACATAATACAAATGAGTGTAATATTGAGTTCCTTGGGACTCCAATTTCAGCAACATCAATCACACCACCCTCACCCAGTGCATCCACAAGTCTCCACAAGATGCAGCATAGGGCAGGAAGCTGCCTCTGCTATTCCAGAGCGAGCTGTAGCTCACTGCTGCCCATCCCTGGGAACCAGCAGAGCACTTGTGGAATAACGAGAGCCTCTGGGCCCAGTCCAACAAGCCCCTGCGAGCAAGGGGTGGCTTCATTGACACATTCCCAATACTCAAACACAAGAGAAATGCCTGCTTCTGACTGCTGATACTCCCTCATTCAAGGAATTCTCAAAGATGTAAGATTCTCACACCTGAATATTTTTAATATAAAATACCCTCCCCCTCCAAAAAATCGTATTTTCTCCTTTCTCTGCAGCGAATTTCTTAATCATTAGCCTATGTTAACATTGGCTTTTCCTATGTCATGGAAAAGAATAATTTCACAGGATTTCTTGGGACATCCTATGGAAAAACAGGCATGAACATTTTCCTCCATGCTGACCTGTGTCTGCATAAAATACTGTGGAAAATACTACGTGCCTTTCTTTAGCAATCTAAATATTTGGAATGAGATTTTGTTTTTCTTTGAGTGAAGGAATTATTATTAAAAGCTTAAAGAGGGTCATATTTATTGCCTACAAATTGAAATCCATGGGAAGCCTTCCAATAACTTCAGGAGGGTTTGGAGCAGGCCTTAAATTTAGGGATTCCACTCAGTGGGAAGAAACCATTTTGAGATCCTCTCCAGGAGCAACTGCATTGGTGCGTTAACCTTAAGACCTGAAGAGTTATCTCTGGGAAAGCAGTTATTTCCATTAATTGCCTAGAAAATATCTCCAATGTCTACTTTCAGTTGGCTGATATTTTCCACCTATTGTGATCCCAGATGAAACCCTCAGCTGGATTCTCATCTTACAGCTTATTTCGAGAGGACTTGAGCTGTGCATTCTCATTATTCTCATTTCTAGCAGGGATATAAACACTCCACATACAGCAGTAATCTTCAAATTCAGCAAGAAAACCAGTAATTCTTTTTGTAGTCTACAATAAAAACTATTGTATACAGCAACTCCTGTTTTCTGGAGGCCTTTTACAGCATAAGCCTTTACTATATGGAGTTGTGCCCTCATCTTTTTCTTTTTTTTTTTTTTTTGCAATGTACACCACACATTGTTTGAATATTGTGTGTGACCATTTTGCCCTCAAATTTGGAGCTGCCATCCAACCAGCTTGATGCATCAGGCCTGAGCTTTGCTAAACAAACACACTTAAACATGTTAAAACTTCCCACTAACCAACACAGACAAAATTAAGTAATAAAAGGGGCTAAAACATGGAGCTCCAGCCCTGCAAGCAAATGGATTTGCTGCTGAGACAAGGAGATTTATCTCAACAGGCTGGGAAAAAACTTTCCAAGATTCAGTACAAGCAGGTTTGTGTATTTCATGCTAACATGAGAAAACTCACAAAGTACAGGACTGTCAAATGCAGTCTAAAAAGGTATTGGCAGGAGTTTGGGATGACCACAATACTCACAGACGGTGGGTGCTGGAAGCTGCTCAACTCTCTGAAATGTTCAAAGTAGGCTCAGCCAAGAGAGACAGGCATGCAGCATGCAGAGGAAGTCAAAGTTGCATGATAAACATAGGAATCCCATATTCATGGAAATAACAGCTGCAGATGATCTAAACGTAGCTTTGATAGGACAGGAGGTCACTTGCAAGGAAATAGTTATTCCAGAGAAGTGTTACCCTATAAAGACCAATTTAAATTCTCAAGTAAAAAATACCTGTCTCTGACCTGTCACTAACACTTTCTTTTCCTCTTCCTAATTCAGGAGCCATCCCCTCCTTGGGAAGTCATGAAGAACACTTGCTTTGTGCCCAGAACAAGAGGCTTCTGCTAAGCCCCCAGCTCTGTGAGCAATAAATGCTCTTCTCCTTTAACCAGCTGTGTAATGGGAGGCACCACAGGTTCCAGCCTTCTTCAATCTTGTTTAGTTGCTGAGAATCTCTCCATTCCCAAGGGACTGTTATGACAAGGGCTCCAGTGAGGGCATTTGCCTCTCTGACTTCAACAGCAGCTCATTTGTGTGGGCACCTGTTTAATTGGCCACAGGGGACCTGTGCCTTTGATTAAATAGTGTATTGCTATAGGCTTTGGGACCTCCTGAACACAGCATCCCCTCTTCCTCATCATGTGACAGCAGGAAACCTCTGCATCTCTCCAGAATTTGGCCAAACTGTACACCCAGTTGAAGTCAAAGATAAACCTCTGCTACTGCTACGTTTTATTATAAGAAAGCTTTGCAGAGACACTACTGGACTTACATAGTAAGTTAATTTTAAGGTTCATTTTACTTATTCAGCAGGACTTACAAATTACTTGTCTCTTGACTTCTTTGGAGACATTAAAAGATCTCTGTCAGTCCTTTATGGATAATTGTGACATTAAGGCCTTGCCATGCCACTGTATTTCACCATAAACCATTAGTTGTATCCTGCTATGGGAATTTAAACTAAATGAAGGACTGATGGCACACAGCCTGCTTCTCTTTGGAGCAAATGAGAAGGCAGATCATGTTCTTCACAGGCAGCAAGGATGCCAGGCTGCTCTGAGTGACTGTGCTGAAAACACACCCTCCCAGCACGGGGGAGAAGGCAATAGGCAGGAGTCACTTGCAGCTCAGTGATACTCAGCCCTCCTCTGCCTCTGAAAATGGCAAAGCCCTAAAACAGACCCATTGAAAAATATGTGATCTCTTCTAATTCACATTTTGAAATGAGTTAAGCACACACAGGGCAACTAGAATATGTACTGCAGAATCACAGAATCATAGAATGTGAAGGGTTGGCAGCGACCCTAAAGACCATCTGGTCCCAACCCACCTGCCATGAGCAGGGACACCTCCCACTAGACCAGGCTGTATCCAACCTGGCCTTGAACAGCTCCAGGGCATCCACAACCTCTCTGGGCCACCTGTTCCAGTGCCTCACCACCCCCACAGTAAAGGATTTCTTTCTAATATCTAAATTAAATTTCTCCTCTTCCTAAGCTATACCCATTCCCTCCTGTCCTATCACTACAGCTCCTGACAGAGTTCCTCTCCAGCTTCCCTGTAGGGCCCCTTCAGATACTGGAAGGTTGCTATGAGTTCTCCATGCAGCCTTCTCCTCTCTGAGCTGAACAGCCCCACATTTTTCAGCCTGTCTTTGTAGGGCAGGTTCTCCAGTCCTGTTTTCAACATCATTACCTCTCTGGACTTGCTCCAACAGTTCCATGACCTTCTGATGTTGGGGTCCCCAGATCTGGATGCAGCACTGCAGGTGGGGACTCACCAGAGCAGAGCAGAGCAGAGCAGAGCAGAGCAGAGCAGAGCAGAGCAGAGCAGAGCAGAGCAGAGCAGAGCAGAGCAGAGCAGAGCAGAGCAGAGCAGAGCAGAGCAGAGCAGAGCAGAGCAGAGCAGAGCAGAGCAGAGCAGAGCAGAGCAGAGCAGAGCAGAGCAGAGCAGAGCAGAGCAGAGCAGAGCAGAGCAGAGCAGAGCAGAGCAGAGCAGAGCAGAGCAGAGCAGAGCAGAGCAGAGCAGAGCAGAGCAGAGCAGAGCAGAGCAGAGCAGAGCAGAGCAGAGCAGAGCAGAGCAGAGCAGAGCAGAGCAGAGCAGAGCAGAGCAGAGCAGAGCAGAGCAGAGCAGAGCAGAGCAGAGCAGAGCAGAGCAGAGCAGAGCAGAGCAGAGCAGAGCAGAGCAGAGCAGAGCAGAGCAGAGCAGAGCAGAGCAGAGCAGAGCAGAGCAGAGCAGAGCAGAGCAGAGCAGAGCAGAGCAGAGCAGAGCAGAGCAGAGCAGAGCAGAGCAGAGCAGAGCAGAGCAGAGCAGAGCAGAGCAGAGCAGAGCAGAGCAGAGCAGAGCAGAGCAGAGCAGAGCAGAGCAGAGCAGAGCAGAGGGGGAGAATCACCTCCTTTGACCTGCTGGCTCTTGGGATGCAGCCCAGGATTTGGTTGGCTTTCTGGGCTCTGAGTGCACATTGCCAGCTCGTGTTGAGTGACACCTCCCAGGCGTGGCAGGGTCCCTCTGGATGGCATCCCTTCCCTCCAGCATGTCTAGTGCACCACACAGTATTTATGAGTTCTACCTCACTAGCAAGGTATTCTACCTACCATGAGCGTCTGTCCTACAGTGTGACAAATCATTTATTCAGCAGAAAAGCCATTGTTTCTCACCTCATCAATTACTAGAAAAAATGTTTACATGTGCTCATCTGTTTTCATACAGCTCAGTTGTCAGTCTTAATTATGTTCTAATTCTTTCCATTGCTAGTAAGCCTTATCTATTTATCCACTTGCAGCAAGAGGGAAGTTGTTTTAGAACCTGTAAAGCATTCCCTGTTATAATTAATATTGTGAATGTGTGTTTTTCTTTACTGACTTGCAAATCTCCCAGTGGGTTTCCTCCCTGCCTGTGTCGTGTTATCAGACCTAATGGGATTTATCACATGTTCTGCCACTGTTTTTTTCATATTTGTTTCCACAAATCTATTATGCTTGGAGAGCTTCAGAAGCAATGATTATAACTAGCTTTCAGTGCCATTCTCATCAATGATAAATGTGAATTGCCGTATGTCACCATTATTATGGATTATTTATGCACAGAAAAAACTTGGGACTACTTTGAATTACTGATCTCCTTGATGGACAGCTAGTAGTGCTTTGGTATGATTGCAAAATGCTTTTCTGTAATCACCAAAATGTTCTACAAAATTGCTGGTTTGTAATTTGTTTTCCATTTTTGCCATTATGGTCTCTTCAAAACGGGAGGCTGACAATGGGAATATCTAGATTTCATATCTGTCTGTCCACACCCAATAGTACCAACCTTGCAACTGATTTTCATGGTGCTACTGGATAATTCATGAGATGGAAACCTAATCTCTGTATTGTGTTTGCAGACTGGAAAAGAGCAGGGAATATTTTGAAAGAAAAAAATCATATGTATGACTGCACACCTCAGCCCTGATGAGAATGGCCAAAGTTTATGCTGACTCTAAAGGGAGTTTTCCTTGAGTCAGTAAGCTTACTTTTAAACCATGTCTTGAGGAGCTGAGGACTTTTTATATTTGTAGAGTACTATATCCATGTTTTAGCAAACTCTGGAATTAGTGACACAGACCTATGACACGATGATCTGAAAATAAAATAAAATACAGAGGACACTGGAAATCACCTAAAATAGCATTAGTGCTTTTCTTTTTGAGTAATCCACAAATCAGATTTGGAAGAAACAAAACAAAACAGACAAAGAGAAAACAAGAGAAAATGGCCCTGGCAATACTAAATAAGTATCATGCAGGGCTAAAGAAAGAACTTGCTAGAGAAATAAAGAATACAAATGAGGTGATGACAAAGGAGAACATTAAGTATCATCTATGTTTTAAAGCCACCAGACTCCCTTCTACCTGGCTTTAGCCATAAAAGTGTAATGAAATCTATGAATTATTTTCAAATATGCACAAGAGACTGTTTTCTGGCAAACTGTGTTCAGCTACATAGAGATATGTCTGGAAAGGATGTTACAGATTTTTTAAAGAAAGATGGCATTCAGTAGTCTTTTTTTTTTTTTAATTCAGGAACTTGTTCTAGTGCTTGGTCTTTCTGCTGTGACAAAGATGCCACTAACACCATGCAGGCAGAAAGCTGGGTGAGCAGAAGCCAGTTTTCATAAGGTATTTGGGCAGCAAGAAGCATAAATTCCTGTCATTCAGGTGCTTCATGCCTTGGCATTGCTTAGCACTTCCATCCTTGAAGGCATTTCCTTCTATTTTCTTTGAAGTGTAATCTTGAAATTCAGGGCTTGGTGGTTTAATCTTTGACTGACAGTTATGGACTGTGTTGGCAGGAGAACAGGCTGGAGGGTCATACTCATCTATTCAGCTTTAAAGTGGCTCCTAATCTATGTGCTTCTGCTAGAAGAAAGGTCTTTCTGTTGTGTCCTGCCACTGATGTTAAGCATGCAAGGAAACTCAGCCATGCGCTTGTACAGTTTTATGTTATATTTTCTGCTGGTAGAGGGAACATTAAAAGCTGGACTCTGTCTCCAAGGAAAATATAGGTAGAAAATACAGGGCAAGATTGGCCCATATTTTTCTCTTTGCACAGCAAATATAAATATACCCCAGATGTAATATCCCAGGCACCAAATAGAACCAGATGCGCTTAGGGCTGTGGCTGGTGAGAAAGTTATTTTGTATGATCCCTTCACATAAAACAGCTAAAATTAATATTATGACATTTCCATTACATTTTTAGCAGCCTGGACATAAAAAGCTGTTCTATTTCTAAAATTCTCAGCAGATTAATATTTTCGTAATCATTTGCCCAAAAATATTAATTGCCCCATCACATAAAAGGGCGAGTAAAATTGTAAAAAAAATCATTATGCTAGTGTAAAAGGTACTCTTCAATAAAAAGAATTGTTTTCCTAAATTATTTATATTGGCAACAAATATAGCATAAGTGATCCCCTATAACAATTTATGTAAACTTTCTGTGATTTTGTGTGTGTATGTGTGCGTGTGTGTGTGTGTGTTAAAAAGGGGAGTATACCAAATTAACGAGCATGATTGCCAGGAAAAAGTTAATAGAAAATCCATAAAGAAACCAATTTCTGAAATTATTGCTTTCTTAGCTTTTCATGTTCTCTCTCATAACAACTTCAGATATTAAGGGGATTACGACTCAAAAAATTTACCTAAGGCTTTATCCAGTAGGAGTATCTCAATGAAAGAAATACAACAAAAGCAGCGAGTAAAGAAGCCTCAGGCTGAATATTTGCACCAGATCCTTGGGGACTTATTGGCAATTTCTTTATTTTAGAGGGAAGATGTGGTGATTTTTACTAACTCATAAAAATTGCCTAGAATACTTTGGAAAGTCAGCTCTGATCACAGTATTATAACTAGTAAAGTAGATTTGTGGGGAAAAAACCCATCCCTTATTCCTAACTTACAGGATCACAGGGAGCGGGTCCTTCATCCAGCAAATCCACAAAAATACATGTAATCCAGATGTGATGGATTTTGGATATCCCGGGTATACCTGCTGTACATGGCAGCAGAACCCCACATGAGGAGCTGTGTGGGAATTCAGAGTGAGCTGCTGCATGCAAAGGATTGTGAAGCACAACACAGAATATTGCCAGCTTCCAAAGGCAAGGCAGGTATGATCTTCCCAGCAGCACACTCAAACTGGGAACCCTGACCCCTCAGCATGCCAAACTGCCTTAATTATGGTACTTCCATGGCATGTAAGTGTTGCCTCTAGTTCTGGAGTTACCTTTTTGTCAGCTACTTTGGGAGGGTTTATATCATTTTGCAGGTGAAAGATGTAACATCTGACATGGACAGAGGTGTCTGGAAGCAGAAGAGTGATCTCTGAAAAAAAAATTTATTTTAGCTTCTGTGTGGCTCAGTTTTTACCACTGGTGTTCTTGAGCAAGGTTTCTGCTTCTGGACACAAACATGCTTCCCACCATGCTGCTCAACATTATGCCCAATTCTTATGCCCAATTAATCCAGAAAATAGCCCTTCATTTGGCTTGTTTGGAAGGCTAGCAGAACAAACTTTATGCAAACAGTAGATGTGGTTACTGCTTTCTTTGAAAACATAAATAAAAGCCTCCAGATTTTACATAATAGTGCAATGATTGCAAGACTCTCGCAGGATAAGCAAAAAGGACTCTAATTATTACTTCTGCATTAAGGCGTTTCTTCTGCATAAAGACATTTAAATCCACATCTTTAACCTTCCTGGACAGAGCCTATCACTCCAGTGTTCAAGTAAGCCCAGTTCAAGCAAGTCACATTCAGAGATCACTGATCTTAGCACTTTACTGGACTCCAGAGCACTGCCCTGTGATTTTATCTCTAGGAAATATTACTGAGCTATATTTGCTGTTCTCACTTACATGTTTGTGCACAAAGAGGTTTTACACTTGAGTTTTATAAATAGCAATACACTTACATGGGTGCTTAGCAAATTTCACCTCCCTTGCCATCAGCAGAAAGAATTTTACTGAAAACAGGTAAATGACCTGTTTACCCCCAGAGCGAGTACTGAGCTTGTCAGGATGTTTTGACTTCCTATTCCAGAAAGGGCTTCTTCAAAGTCAATTAGCTGCTGACTTCCAGCTGAGCTACACTGTCACAGAAGGGCACTCCAAAGGCATCTTTATAGAGCAGAGACCAACCTGTACCAGGCAGGATTCAAGAGGACTGAATCCCAGCACCAGAGAGCTGTGCTAAATATTTTGGAAATTATTTTGGCTCGAGTCCCTACTAACTACATGGGAAAGACAAACCACTTTGAAGCTTAGCTAGAGTAAGATGTACCTACAATATGTTTTGTTGTTTCATTTCTCATACCTCTCTCCAGACATACTCACTGATAATTTTTTTTAATAATAACACTTTAGCACAATAAATTCATTTTCTTGTTGACTGAAAGCTAGATAGAGCAAAGACAGGTTTCAGGATGGCTGACAAACCTGAAGCAGCCGTGTCCTCAGTATGTGGCAAATCCCTCAGTGTATGTCAGTCTATTTGTACATTCCTGAGCACTCCAAATATCTCCTCTAGCTCGTGAGATTCGGTTTTCTAACCGTAAAAAAACAGATTCCAGGTAGGAGGTTAGTCCCGCACTATTAATGTTAATCTGAACCTTCCCAGCAGGCATCAGGAACAAGGAGATGGCATAAAACTTGGGAGAACACCCTAGCTTTACAATCATCCCATAGTCCAGCAGGTGTTAAAGAACTCTAATGTAAACCCAGTTCTTCCTGTAGGATTAAAGATTCATGAGGTATGAAATGGACAGAGGGAGAAAGAGAGAAAATATTCCTATCTTAGTGATTATGTGTTTCCTTGGCAAAAGAATTCATGAGTTCCTGCCCCAAGGACTGTTTATGTATTTTGACCAATGACAGTTTCAGTGAAAAATCAAAGTACAGAAACAAATTAGATCTGATCATTTCCACAGATATTTATCACTGATAGTAATTATCAGTCTTAGTCAGCAAACACTAGGTTGACATCATCTGCTTTCACATTCTTTACCAAGTTTAGTTGTTTGGCATGCAAGAAGGCAAACCATCAAGGATGCTGCAACACACAAAAAATTCCTGCTAACTCAGTTCAAACAGAGTAATTAACAGAATTAATCAATTTCAATTGAATGAGATCAAAGAAATCTCCTATCAGTTGACTGCTTAGAATAACTCAAGGAAGATTAATTTCTATCCTAGTGTTCTCTTGATCCCAATAGGTTGTTGATGACAGGAGAGTAGAAAACAAGCTTTTAATCATCAATCACTTTCGTTATTACTTGACTACCTGCTGTGTACAAGGATCCACACATTCCTCTATTTTTAGACAAGAAAGCAACCTGTCAATAAGTGCTGAACTGCTTGCCATTCAAAATGACCACTTAGGGAAGAACATAAGCATAGTGGCTGCTGTGTAGAATATTTAACAGGAAGCTATATATGGAAAAACACAACTTATACTTCAAGGGTCCCAGCCAGCCCTGTTTCTCTCAAAGTAAGTAACATTGAAGCTGTATGTAACAATTACTGATGCCTTAACTGCAGTGCATGCTCAGTACACCACTTGCACGTACAAAACATCTGTTTTACCTACATACTTATCTACAAATAACTGCACTTACCTCCTAGCTATAAGCTCTAGTTATTACTTACACAGAATGTATAATGTCAGGCTGGAGGGTCACCAGCTTGTGAAAGGAATTACATGGTCTAGTTGCCTTCAATAAGGGAGGACAGGGGTATCTGACCCCGTCTTTCTTCCAGTCCAGACTCACATCTCATCAGTAACTGTGTATTGATGCAGCACATTTCATTTACATCACTAAAATAAAATCAGCCATCATTATCTCGATCTTATGGTCATTATCTCTTGTGATTTCACTTCAGCTCTTCTGGGCTTCGGGCTTAGTCAACACAGTGATTTAAGAGTCACCATGCTCTGCACTGATGTGTTTGGTTTTAGTTGAATACAGCAGGTGCAGACCAAAGTTCCTGAGTTCCCTGTGTGGGGAAAGTCAGTCACCCATGAGAGGAACTCACAGTGGTCTCCCAGGAACTGCGAGCAGCTAGGCACTGAGCAGCACCAAGGAAAGGCACTAAACCCTGTCAGGCTCTAGGATTTAAATCTCTCAAGGGAGGAAGTGTCCACACTTCAGATTCCAGGTGTTGCTTTGGGCTCTTTTTTAAGTGCTTAACAAGGACAGAGTGAAAAATTGAAAGAGACGGAGGAAAAAGGGAGAGAATAAAGTCACTTAGTGCAAGTCAGTGGCTCAAACATCGACTCAGGAGGCAGGAGAGGGGATCTGTGCTCACATCTTCTACCTCCCTGTGAATGTTCTAACCAGCAAGTCATTGGGTGGAGTACTCTTAAGCCCCAAATATTTAGCAAGCTGCTTATGATTTCAGCAATGAAACACTTTCTATGGACACCCATGTCCCAACAGGCCAAAACCGAACACTTCTATTCCATTTTAATGTGCACCTTACTCAGGCAAATTCCCATCAACTTCAAAGGCAGCCTGGAAGCTTGGAGCAGTCGGTTCTCACATTCTGTGTGTCAGTGGCTGTGCTCACGCTCCCCTGCACGCCTTGGCACGCCCTGGGGTCCTGCCGCACGATCCCGCAGAACAACGCCCGGCTACGGCGTGCCGTGGCTCATCTTCCAGCTGGGCCTGGGCTTCCCTTGCCATGGGAACTGGGTCTGCAGGATTCAGGGACAAAGGGCTGATGCACACCTGGGTCTTGCCCCGGTACAGCAGCAGCAGTCAGCCTGCACCTGCTTCTGAGCGCCTGGAAATGGGAAGCGTTCGCACATGGCACAGGAGCAGCCTGCCCACTGAAGGAGCTGCCATGGGTGTTCAGCACAGCTGAAATGGAAAATGGTGCTTTCCAAGCCTTTCCTCACTGCAGGAAAGCACAAAAGGCAAGCACTAATACAAACTGTGCCTGAAAAAAAGTGTGTGCATCTTGGGTTTGGATAAAGCAGAACAACGACAGGAACCACTTACTCATCATATTTAAAATCAGTGTATGAATCAAGCCAAAACACGGTCACATTTTAATTTAGAATGCCAATTATTCAAAGTGAGTTATACATTTATTCCTTAACATAAATTTTCTCTCTAGTACAAGCTACCAAGTTTAGGTAGGTAAGATGTGTGCACTGGCCTCATTACAATAGCATATATATGCTAAACATTGTGAAGTGCTCTCTGCTTCAGTAGTTCTTTGAGGTGAAAAAGTACTGGTATGTCCATTTTTATCAAAGGGATCTAGAAAACAGTTACTTAAGAACACTATATAAGGAATTTCCTTTGACAGGCTGGGGTTTACCTCTTGGTGTGCTAAATGTTCACTGAGAGAACGGGGCCATTTTTTTCCTTTGTAACAGACATTTGTTTCTAAAATCTCCAAAACATATAAAGGATATAATGATCATAGACAGAAAGTTTCCTTCATCATGCACATATTTAAATTCTTGTGATTTCCATTCTACATTTTCTTCAGTGCTCTTTTACAACCATAATGACAATTTTAATTTTGGTTTTTGTGTGTGTGTATGTGAAATTTCCCTCCTAATTTTTCCTTTGCTGCCTATATCTTAATTTAGTTTGGAGTTTTCTAATCTGTTTTTCTTTCTATCTCAAGATTGTTCTGGCCTTCTAGCTTATACATTCTCCCTAGGAGAAGAAGCACCACACATATTTCCATCTTCTGTCTTCCTCAATAATAAGCAAAACTCTGTTTCCAAGGCCTTGAAATTACATTTAGTTTGTATCCAGCTGTTATTGAACTGACTTTGTCACTGTACAACCTGGCCTTTTTTCCTCTGTATCCAAATTGATTTAAGGTTTCATATTGATCTGGGTATCAATATCCAGTTTGTAAGCAACAATACCACTCATGTTCAAGGGCACATTTCAGTCATCTCAAATAGGGCTCAATCTGAGCAATCTCCATGGAAAAAGCTTCTTTGCTGTGCTGAATACTTTTACTTCTTTTCCTTTTAGGTACAGCTTCCTATAGATAGCTTTGTTTCTTGCAAAATTGTATCTCAATCAAAGGCCAGGCATTACTTTGTTCCCAGTTGTTCTGACAAGTTGAAACTTTCACATTACTTCTAATAAATTTGCTCCATATGAGAAGTGAATTGTTGAAGGACTTTTTAATTATTTTGTCAACCTTTTTTTTTTTTTTTTTTACTAAGACTCATTTGTCAGCCCAATCTTCTGTAGGATCACCTCTTTTCTTTCTAAAATTTGCATTCTCATGCAAAAGTCTTTTCCAGACTGGCACACTAACACAGCTGCTTCTAAATGTGAGTCAGAATCTCATTCCATATTTTTCTCACAATTTTGATCTCTCTACTGCAATTTGATCTCAAAATTAGGATCCATAAACAGCAAAATTCAGGGGTCTTTTTTTACAATATTAAGTAGTTTCTCTTTGGGGTATTTTACTTGCAATTAATCCTCTCAGAATTTCATTCTTTCAAAGAATGTGACTCTCTTGACTTCTTTTTATCACAAACTGGTAATTAGACTGCTCTTCTTTAATTGTAGGTTATTAAATTACATCCATTGCCTCTGGCCTGAGGTTAATGGAAAAAGAAGAGTAGCTACCTTTTGCCCATCTCACCCTTTAGAAACTTTTCTTTTTGAAGGGAAAAAGCACTTCTTTTATCCCTCTGTCTGATGAATTTCATGAGGAGCCCAGATGCAATGGCTGTAGTCCTTACATGCTATTCCAGTTCCTTCATCCCTCACATTTTCTTTTGCTTTTCTGACACCAAACGTATGTTATTCTTCCTGCTTCTTCTTCAGATACCATAGAGTGCTCTTAGTGGTAATTACTGCAGGTGCCTGGGCTGGATCTTATAACCCTGATGAATCTTTCCAATGGTTAACAGGTAAACTAACAAATACTTAGCAGGGATATTTAACACTGGAGCTTGGAAGAAATGGAAGCTGATGCTTCTCTTCTTCCTCTTGGTGTTGATCTGTTCTGGTTCAAAGCAACACATCACACAGGAAGTGTTACACTTCTGACTTAGACTATTCAGGGTCCAGCTGAGTTTAAATCCTTGCTTCAACCTGAGTCTAAGGTAATCTTTGTGGCCACAGGTAACAGGAAAGAAATGTTTATAAGTGCTAAGGCTCCAATAAGTGGGTGGGAGACTTAGTAAATTACGAATAGAGCCCAAAGTGGCCAGCTCATTGAGCAGAAAGCCACCAAACCTCACACATTTGTGGTACTGCTCCTTTCAGATGACCTACAAATAGCACTACCCACGTGGCCCACTGTGTCCTGGTTCCTGATCCTCGTGTTACCACTGTATAAATAAAGAGATATGCCACATAATAATCTCAGCCCTTGCAGTGTGATTTAACCAAATTTATTAGAGGTTCTGTTAAATCCACCATTTTGCTCATACTGATTATTTTTGTTAGTATCAACAGTACACAGGAGGTGAGGTTTGACCAGCAAGTGCCATCAGAGTGTCAGTGGGAAAAGTGCACTTGGTTCTAATCGTCAGTGATCCACAAAAATTAATCCAAAGAGGAACAGTAAAGATTTCTAGATGAATCATGTCAAAAGAAACTGGAAGAGCTCAGCTCACTTAGTCTGGCAAAATGAAGGCTGAGAAGACTCTGATTGCTGTGTGTAGATCAATCAAAGAGTCTTTTTTGAGCTAAGGAACCATGTTGGCAACAAAACCAGAATTTATTCTGTGAATAAATTTTGGCTAGAAATCACAAAAAAGCAAGAGAAGAGCCAACTTTTGAAGCAATCTCTCAATAAGGAGGATTAGAACAAAAGCTTAACATTTTAAAATAGAGGGTGGCCAATTTATAGAAAAAATATTTATCTGACATGCTGCCTGAAAAAACAGGAGTTGGGTCTCAGAGGCTCGGGGGAAAGATGGTCAACTTTCTTGAACCCATAAATCGCATTCCCCAGTCATCACAGAGCCACAAAGACGTCAGAGAGCTGTGGGGAGAGCAGATAGCTCAGCAAGCCCCAGATCTTTTAGTGCTCCCTGGTGGGTTTGGGCTGGATGGCCCCTGTCCCCAGCAGCCCCAAACCAACGCAGCCCAGTGCCACATGAGCTCTGTAACCCCAGCAAGGGAGTTCATCTGGCATCCAGCTCAAAAAAAAACCCCCAGTCCTTCATCCCAAACCCTGCCAGCCACACATGGAGATGTAACATTCTTCCAACCCACAGCTCTCAGGTACCAGACTGTCTCTTCTCCAGACTGAGAAAAAAATAATCTGGAAGAATCTCTTTCAGAGTAAGATTTTTTTATAAGTACTTGTTCTCTGATCTCCTGCAATTTTAGCAACAGTAGCATTAAGAACTACAGTGAAGACTGAACATTTTTATGCTAAATTATCATCATCAGGGTTAAATGCTGTACTGATAATTTAAGAAGATTTGAGATTTAAGATGCAATAACAGTGTCCTGAACTGCATGTTCTACCAAAGCCATAACACTCACAGCAAGTAAGTGTCAAAGCCAAGGGTATGTGCCATTTATTAATAGAAGATGAAGCTATTGCTGAGTTAAGAAGTAGCCTCAAGTTACTAGTATAATTAAAAGCTGTGATTAAATATTAAGATGAATGTAATAATTTAAATTGTGAGCTGTCAAAGTGCCAAGTAAATCATTTAAAGACAGATTTAAAAAGCGGTGGGAACACCCTTTTTCTGCTTTTGTTACTTCTTCATATTACTAAACCTTTTTTATCATTTCTGATCTGATCCTCACATTCTTCTCTGATATTTGCATATGTTAGCAAGGTTACTTTCTCCTACAATGTATTTCTGTTTATAGTACGTGCTTGTAAACTGCAGAAGAGGCTGTGCTTTTTCCTATGTGAAAATGAAAAAAAAAGTATCATTGGGAATAGGAAGAAAACCCTTTCTGGGGCAGCCACAGGGAACAAAATAGATGTTTGTGGATAGAGCAAGGAAAATGAATCAGGAAAGTGGGTATGGGCTGACTGTGAATTGTTTGGTTATCTAAATATTTTCTTTTCAGGACTTGTCCATCTCCATTTTCTCAGCTGTTAAGAGTTATTTTTCTCACTTTGGATAAATAATACCCTTTTCTTCTTTCATCAAAAGGCATCAGAGGCCAATGCTGATGAAGAGGAAATAAAAAGGAAGGCAACTGCTGGCACTAAAGTAAGAAGGAAATGTGTGCACTGACTGCACAGGTAGTCAGGTGGTCAGAAGATGGATCAGGGCCCTCACCTGGAATACTGAACAGCCAAGAGACAGTTTTACTCTGCTTGATCCAGCACCTTAGCCAGCCTGGCAGTATCAAGTCATTGCCCTAATATCTCCATGGTGGAGCTGAAATGCAGGTTCCCATGGGAAGCTTCAGTTAGATCAGGGCTTTTCTGTGAGCAGAGTTTTCTTCTTGAAGAACTGGCTTCAGTCATCAAAGATATTTTAATACACCTAAAAAACATTTCTCACCATCTCCAACTCAGGGCAGCAAAGAATAGAAACAGAGCCTTGTTCCCACTGTGCCAGATGTGCATTCCTGATGCCTTGTTCTGGCTGCCACCAGCCTGGATGAGGGCACTGGTTTGTCATGAGTGTTGTAAATCCCCAGGTACTCTCTCTGCAGAGATGCAAATAGACACCCACAGCTAAAGTATGGGGTATAATTACATCCATGCAGAAAAACTGTGCATTGCCAAGGCACTCAGAAAGGTTGAATAAGCTCAGTAAAAACAAAGTTCTCATCCCATTGATTTTCCCATAGATTATAGGAAACAGATTTCTGATGCCCATTTTAATGTTAGCTTAAAAGTGCACAGTGCCCAATGGATTTTAAATAGCCAAAACAGAGGTTTCCAGACAAAAGCCTATCTAGCTGTAGTATTTTGAAAGAATGTTTGAGAGTTAAATAAAGAAAACAGTAGACTTTCCCCCATTCTTAACCTGTGCAAGGAAGGTTAAGTTCTTCTCTGGTGAAGAGTTGGTGATTTTTTGCCTAGAGATCTGTCATAGAGGATGCTTTACAAACACTCTCCAGTCATACAGCTGGAGGCACCCACAGTTCTGTCTGCCCATGCCTTTGAATGCACTTGAGTTTTTGAGGAGAAGCTGTTCTCCACTCACACCTAAACCCAGGATTTCTGGAGAGCTTTTAGTAGGAATCCCGAATACTTTAACAAAGCTTGTTGATAAGAATGTTTCCTGGTTATAGAAGCATTTTTCTTCCCTCTCACTATGTCTCTCTTGAGAGACATTTTACATGTACCTGTTTTAAATATGATCTTTTAAGCCACCCTATTCTGTGCCTTTGCACTTGTGAAGATGAAGTTTTCATCCTTGCACAAGGGTTCAGTTTCCCATGGAAGCAGTAGCATCTGTAACTTATAGAATACTTCTATACAGGACTCCATTCCTCATCTGCATGCCTTCTTTTTACCACACAATAGCAGTCTGGGTGAGCTTTTCATGGGGCTGTCCCCTTCTGCTGGATACTTATCTCAGTTGAATAGAAACCTGAATTAGATTCTTGAATACAAGAATCCCAGCCTCCTTACAGTCTGCATAAAGGCAAGATTAATGGAATGAAGCACATCAAAGACCAAAGATGTGTATTTTGCAAGGTTGGTAACATATGGTTTCTTCTCACTGAGGATTTTACTAAAATAGTTTTTTCTTCTTATTCATATAAAGAATACAATTTTCAGATGCAATTTTTTAATATATTGTGTATTGTTGATAAATACCAGAAATATACCGATTGCTACAAATTCCTTGTTCATTAAATTAATCTTTTCTAACCTTTGGAAAAAAGGTAGAGGTTATCTATTAGCTTCTTTTGGATTTTTTAATATCAGGCTGTATTTATTCAGCAAGAGGACCAATGCTCTTGGAGCAGTTGTAAGTAAGATTCCCAGAACACTTGCTCTACAGGGAAATGGCATCACAATTCATGTGCAGGGCCCAGGCAATGAAATAGAAAAACTGTCTTGTTAAACATCTGCAGTGAAACACTGGTTTCACTGGGCTTGCACTGATCTCAGTTGAGTTTTACAATTAATTTAACTTTTGTATCATACACTTTGGTAAAGGCAATAATTCTGCCCCACCTTAAAGAGGGTAACTACTGTCACTTTCTCCTTTGTTTTTTGTGGTCTTTATTTCACAGGCTGAGAGTGGCCCTTTCTCAGTAACTCACAGAACCACTGTAAAGCCACGTGTGTCCCTTCAGGTAGCAATTGTCACAGGTTCAAAAAGGACTCAACTACAAGCAGCACATAGAAAGAACAAGGGAAGCAGTAACATGTGGCATCTCCTGAGTGTCTTGCCCTTGTTTACTGGTGGTATGAAGTTACCTGATTGTGGCAGAAATATGAGGATGCTTAAAATTCACTTTTTTTTTATATATATATACATCTTTCCACTTCAGTCCCAGGCTAGATTATATGTGCAACTGTAGTTTTATTATACTGCTCTTGCCCAATGGTTTTCAAAATTCCTTAAAGCTATTACAATGTTTGAAAGTAGCCAATGTCTTATCTGAAACACCAGAGCACCCTACAAAAGGCCTCAGGAAAAAGTTTAGTAGTAGTAAATATAATTTCACAGGATCATAGATGGTTTGGGTTGGAAGGTTGAAAGAAAACATAGTTCCAACTCCCCTGCCATGGGCAGGGACACATTGCACTGGACCAGGCTGCTCAGAGCTCAATCCAGCCTGACCTTGAACACTTCCAGGGTTGGGGTATCCACAGCTTCTCTGGTCAGCCTGCTCCAGTGACTCACCACCCCCACAGTAAAAAATTTATTCTCATTGTCTAATCTAAACTTTCTCTCAGTCTGAAGCCATTCCCCCTTCTCCTGTCTCTACATGCCCTTGTAAAAAAACTCTGCCCCTCTTTCTTGTAGGTTCCCTTCAGGTGCAGGTTGTAATTAGGTCACTCCAAAGCCTTTTCCAGACTGAACAAACCAAATTCTGTCAGACTTTCCTTGCAGGAGAGGTGCCTCATCCCTCTTACCAACTTTTTGGTCTCCTCTGGACTTGCACCAACACTCCAGGTGGGGTCTCAGCTGAGAGTAGTAGAGGGGCAGAATCACCTCTCTAAATCTGCAAATTCTATTTTGTTCTTTGCAATAGCCAAGGTTACTCTGGAAGTACATCTTTACAAAAATTTGTAATATAAGTTAATAGTGATTTTCAGAATATTGCACTCAGCTCCAGCATTTAATTTCTGACAGTCCCTGCATCCCTCCTGCCACTGCAGGGATGGTTCTGACATCCCTGGCTGTATCCTTGTCAGCCAAGGGATGGGGGCAGAACAAGATTTTGAAGGGATCCTGCAGCAGCCTCCAGACAGCCCTTTAGAGGTAGAGTTACAAGCCTGAGGAAACAAAGCAATACAATAAGTTGTTTTGTGAGCAAATATAAAGCAAATGGTAGGTGGGGAAATTGAAAGATCTATTTGAAGGAATAATGGTAATATTAGCAAGATGAAATCATTATGTGGGCATGTCTCCCAGTGAGGAGTTTTCATTTTGTACATGTATTTTTGTTAAGAGTGGGAACAAATAAAGGAGGCAGCAGAGCTGAGGAAATCCAAACAGATGCCCTTACCTGAACCAACCAAGAATCCAGCACACATCTAAAGCCAAGTCAATGGGAATTTTGCCTGATTCATGAATGCTAAAGTCCCAGGCACCCTTAATGATAATATTCTTCATTTTATAAATTATACTACAACCCATATATTGTTTATCTCTGGTCATACAGTGAGGTTTATATTTAAATTTAAGTTATGTATTTCACCAGTTTGCAGGAGGTTTGACTTTTCACTTGGTTTTCTCTGTTACCTACCAACATACTTTTTAGACAGTGATATATTTCTGGTTTGGAACATGATGAAAATGAAAACAGAACAACACAACAGCAAGTATTTTTCAGTGACATAAAGGACAATAAAACCGGGGATTCTGTGATTACCGTGCAACTCAATGAATTTTCAAATTCACAGTTCCGCAAGTAACACTCCATGATTCAAATTATTGTTAAGAAACTGTTTTTTTCTGGTATTAACAGACAGTTTATAATATGATATCTCATATACTACTTCAAATCTGTGAGGGAGAGAATGAGACAAAATATTTCTCTTTAATAACCTACACATATCAATTTTTAATACAAACATACAAAATGAAAATTCTTTTTTTTTACTTTTGGTGCAAGGCTTAGTCCATGCTAAATACAGAAATAAGCAACATATTTTGGCTTAGGACATAGGATTGGCAGAGTTTCTTCTATTTGTCGGTCAGTTCTGAACTGCTTGCTATTGTTGGTGCAGAATCCCACTGATTTTATGCATAGGGACTTACATTCTTATCAGGCAGCAGGAAAAAGTGAGGTTATGAGCTTCCCTAAGTTGTTTTCCAGCTGATCAATTTGTGTCCAATACATCACCCCACTACAACAAAAAAAACTAAAACTACCAATTCATTTTGTGGAAAAAACTTCTCTGGGCTTCTCTTCTCACCATATACCATCAGTAAAAAACATTTTATTTTAATCTGAATTTTGGTTCCAAAGTAAATAAACCAGTTTCCTAGTTTAGCCATCTAGCTTTTAAATAAGTGTCTGTTTTAACTTGTGAAAAGTCCAAGATCAAGACAAAAACTTAATTGAGATGCAAAGAGATGTTAGGACATATTTGGGGCTTTTAAATTGCTTCATATCCATGCTCAAAACAAAAGGGGAAAAACTGGGGGCTTTGTTACATGTAACCAGCAATAGGCACTCTTCATCTGCCAGTCAGGTTAATGTTTAAACAAATAGCATGGGATCTACTGATGTCCCAGAAAATCCCTTTACTAAGGACACCCCAAATGATGGTGATAGCCTTTAATTTGACCCCAAACCTGTAGGTTTTGGTAACATTTTACTGACATATATCTGATTTCCAGGGATCAAAATTCTTTTGGCCATTGTTTCAAAGAACAAATACTGTGTAGCAACAAAACCAACCTTTGATTCTTTGCGACAGTGAAATTTTAACAAATTTCAAAGGAGCTTTCCATTCATTTGGGAAGTGATGTTTGTGGGTCTATACATGCATTATATAATTTGTTTAAAATAAAACAACTTGTTTAAAATGCAAAAATTAAAATATCCTAATTTTTTACTGAAAACAGGCAGAGGATATGCAGCACCTTTACGTGGACACACTTTGGCTGTTTGCACACTCTGGCACTAGAGATTTCCCAGCCCTGTGGCCTCACATTTGAGCACAGCCCTACACAGACAACACCCTCCTAGAGCACAGCCCTACACAGAAAACATTTCCAGAGCACAGTTTCCTGCTGGAAGCAGACTTCAAAGCAGACTTTTGCCACTGTCACTTGTTTGTAAATCCATTTCCTAGGCCAGAATTGAAGATGTGACTCCACATTTAAAAGAAGAAAGCTGCCTGCAAGCGAGACTTTGAGACCCCTGGCCACAAAATGTGAAGTTGTCTACTACAAAAGGACTTTTCTTTCAGGAAAATAAAGAAGCTCTGCAGTCTTAGCATTAATTCAAGGAAAAAAGAGGTACTCCATGTACCTTGCTATTATGTATGCTAGGTAAGGGTAAAAATGTCTTCCTTTTAACTTTAACATTAGTTAAAGCATTTTATTTGTTGTGGAGCAAAGGAGTGATGTTCTTTTTCTTTTTAAAAACACATTAGGGATTTTTTTTTCAACTTATTTTAACTTGAAATTTGCAAAATTTTGATGCTTCAAACTCACTAGTTGGCAATTTAATGTTTCTTCTGTTTCATGCATCCTGAGTTTTCTTTTTTACTTCATATATTTTCTGAAGTAAATGTAGTCAGGAAAATGGATTTCTGCTTGAAACATTATTGACTGGCAAAGGAATTTTGCTTTTATGCCTAAGAACAGCCTGTCTTTATTGTTATGAGCCCAGATTCTGGCAGGATGTGTGTTAAAGCATATTTTAGACTGCAATTATTAAAACCTCTTTCAGTGTTACATAACATAGAACACGAGTCTTTCTTAAAAAAATAAAACCCATTGATTACTTAGATTGCAGTGTCCCTGCAATGCAATAGATTTATTTCAAAAATTCAAATTCAGTCTTCCTTTAGAAATGCTTGTTTTCACTCAACCTTAATAAAGAAAAAAAGCTTACTGTTAATGATGCTCTGTAAATTATCAGTGTTTCAGCAAAAAAGATTAAAGTAAAAATCCAGAGCTTTTTCTGCCACAATTACCTCTTATTTTTATTGGGGTTGCTTTAAGCACAGAAAGTAAACAGGAGTCAAAAGTTACAGAGTTGTACAAAGGTCAGTTTGGTGTAGTTTGACAGAGGCAAGAGTTTAAAAGCTCTGTCTCTTTTTGACAACACAGATTAGTTTGCCTAGATAAGTACTCAGTTCTCTCTTTTTCCCCAAACCATACAGACTGAGCACTAAATGTCACAGCCTTGTCACAGCTGGTTTTGGGCCACTCACCCTGTGGAAAGAACCAGAAATAAGTGTGCTCTGGGTCCTACCTTCTGGCTGTTATGGCAGAAAGATGGAATGGGAGGAGGGGGTCCCATGGGGGTGGGGTAGCTCTGATCTGGGACTGCTCATCTTGAGACCCTTGCTCAGTTCACCCCCTCAGCTCACTTTCTGGAGGAGGGCTCTAAGGGCTGGCTTTGTACAGGTGAATAAAATGCATGAATTATCTCTCTTTCTCTTCCACTCCTGCCTCACAACCCCAGCTCTGGACCATGCACATGGCAGGGTCAACATTGGATCTAAGGACTCCAGATACTCTTTGTTCTTCCTCCCCTTTCTGTCTTTGTTTCTCTCCTCCTTTGCTTTGCCTGGGCCACATACAGCTGCCATATTCTCATTCCTCATACTGAAGTTGGTTGTGGGAGTGAGGGGATTGTGCAGTGTGTTGTGGCTTGTGAGCCAGCACCTTTGAGAAGGTTGCTGTGGGACTTGAGAGCTTATTGCAGTGTGCTGTACAAAATCCAAGGGCTTGTCTGTGCTGTACAAATCCAAGGGCTTGTGCAAGTCTACTGTAGAATTTAAGAGCAAGTGAGCCAACACTTTTTGTGTCTAAACAGTGGACTGGGTGCCAAAGTTATGGTGACTGCACAACAAAGTACAAGAGCTCCCAGACATGAGGTTCACTGTCTTTGTTCAGTCTGATGAGAATTTATAAGGAGCATCACAGCCACTGCTGGTGCACTGGGACACCTTGTTCCCACCACCAGAACCCCTTGTTTTGACACTGTATCCCCACACACCTGCAGGGCAATGCTTTGTCCATCACAGTTACAGTCATTTACAGAGAACAGAGCATCCACTTACTCCACTCAGTCCTGGTCATGTCATTTCAAACAATAAAAAATGACCAAATAAAGCCAAACTCCATCTCCTTCCAAAGCACTGGACCTGAAGCTGAACACTGAAGGTAGGCTGGTGTCCCTCAGCTGTTACCAGATTTTGATTTTGGAGAGTGCTAATGCAGCAATGCTTCTGGAGGCCAAAACTCAAAAAGTCACAGGCAACACTCAGTACTTATTCTGAAAAATCACACTGGACAATTTTGCCCAAAGATTTTGGATTGTTTATATCAACAGGAGACAGATCCTGCCCAAACTTTATGGGTTTTATTAGTCAACATCAGAAGGCAGAACAGTTAGGAAAGGAATTCTTAGCACCTGGCCTAAACTGCTGGGGCTGTGAAAGAGGAAGTAGAAAAAAGCCCAGCAAAGTTGTGCTGTGGAAACCTGGACCATGGTACATTACACTGGTCTGTAAGCATGCATTTTATCTTTACAGGAAACACTGCAGGAATAAAAATATCCCTCTCCCAGCTCACTCTCACCTCCCTTTAGAAAGACAGGCTCTCTTTGAGTAACTCAGAAAATCATAGATAGACAACTCTATGCATTTACTGTAATGTTTCATGTAGAAAGCATTGTCTCAAAACTTGAAACAGCTTAAAGGTGGTCATAACTATTTTAAATCATGTACTTTTTTCTTTCTCTCCACCAGTGAAAAATAAAGAAGGATGTAATAAATAAAACAGTGGAAGGAAGCCAAAAAGGTATTTGTCTTCATGTTATTCTGTGGCTTACCACATCATACTGAAGATTTCAGCATTATACCATGTTGAATGTTATGTCAATTTGCCTGCCAGCACAGAGTGGTTCCTTTCTCTTCCAAAAGTGGATGTAGGAAGTAAATCCGCTCTTTTAATTACAGATTAGTTTAGATGGGAAGTGGTTTTACAAACAAGAAAGCTAAACTACCATTTATTTTGTCTATGTCAATCAATCATATTAAAATAAAAGTGTGAAAAGTCTGCTTAATGTCAACATGATGCCTCTCAAATTCTCAAACATTCTTTGTCAGTGGTGCAGATCTTTTTTACTTCATAATTGACAGGTATTGGGAATTAATTTCCATCTGTTTTTTTGCTCAATCTTTTCCAAACCCTGACACATTATCTTCTTCTAGACATTTTTCAGCTTTCCCCTGTTCCTGCACTTGGTATACTTCCAAATTCAAGATCTTGACCAAGTGGAATTCTCACCAAGGCCCAGGAGAACCATCAAACATATATACTAAGCAAACATAAATTTAAATAATCTTTGAAAACTAAGTCCTTACAGCTGTAGCGGGCTGACAAATGCTTGGCTGTAGTTATTGATGCAGCTCCCTAACAAATCTAGAAAACCAGAAAGATTAAAGACAAATGAAACAGGCTACAGGAACAGAGGCTACATTCATTTCCCTTGAGCATGATCTAGGATGTTCTTAAAAATATTTGCAAGGTGAACAATTAGAACGACTGCCAGTTCTGGGGCAGTCTTTTTCTCTTTCTCCTCCACTTTTTCCAACATAATAGCTATTTCTACAGCATTTAGAAGTACCAGAAATGTTTTTTTCCTTCCATTCTCCTAAAAGACTTTCACCTCAGCTTCTCTAGCATCCTCAGAGAAAGGTGTTGAGTTGCAGTTTATGCTATTAGGCTGTTTTTGATTTTTCCTTATTTCTATTCTTAGTTGTTTCCAGGAAAGACATTCTAAAATGAGAAAGGTGAACTATCATGCAAATACTTAAATAGCATCAATAACCCTAAGGATGTACATATTAAATGTTCAATACATACAACCTTCAAATCCCATCTGATCTTGCTTGCATTATGTTTTGGTTTTTTGTATTTAGAGTTTTATGGTATTTACCCCCACATTCCTCCCATATGGTGCAGCAACTTTCTTTTGAGATGTATTCCAATGTACCCTTCAGATTTAGTGCCACAGATAAGATACAGAAAAGACCTATGTTCTACTAATCCAAGCTCCTGTGACACTTCCACTTCAGAGGAGAGAGAGTTGCTACTTCCTTCCCTTTACTTTTGAAAAATACTTTTTGGTTTTGAACATTAAGTTGCTGCAATTTCTCCAAATAGGCAGCAAATAACTGAATTTATATTCACACATTGTATAAAATGCAGATTGCATTATACAGCATGATGGCTCTAGTCCATTATGCTTCATTACTAGGTTGGAAATTACTCACACAGTATGTTTTTCTCTCTAGCACTCTATCATTCTAAATTATGGTTGCACTGTAGGTTACTCTATCTAGTAAATATTCTAAACACAATTCCTGCCTGGCACCCTACTTACAGTGAGCAACACTTTCTGTCCCAGGTAGTCCTGGGGCCTTACTTGAATTCTATCTATGTGATTACATTCAACCTGCCTAAGGTCTCCTTTAGACTTTGCAAATCTATCCTTTATTTGTTATGATTTTATAGTAGTGGCTCAAGCAGTGGAACAGCTACACTTGGATGCTACAGCAACCTTGGTACCTCAGTATAACTTATCTCAGCTGTTTTCCATACTGTCTAGAATCATGGAGAAAAACTTGATCATGGGAAAAACATGATAGAAGACAATGTGGTGATGGTGTTTGTTTTCAGTATTTAAACATGAATGACTGAGTGCAATAGCTTCCTAAAGAAGTAAAACTGCTTGTTCTTCAGCTTAATGCTCATGATTGACAGGTTATCTAAAGCCTCTGACATTGCTTGAGAAAGCAGTGTTAAGCTAAATCTAGAGAAAAGTATGTAATCACTGGTAACTCAGAGATAGCAGAGCAGGAAAGGAAGTACAACACTGAGGAATCACCAGCAGGCTGGGACTTTTTAATCAGTAACTCCATACTGAACATCCACCTCTGTGGTACACACCTCAAAGCACTAAAATTAGTCTAAGGTTATGGTTCTATTATTTCAAAGAGAGATGATCCTTCAGCTAAGAGGGTTAAGTATTTTGGAAGGCATCACTTCGGCATGATTAAACATCTAAAAGACCAATTCTAGTTCACTTCCAGAAATTTTGAACAGCAGACAGTGATTCAAAAGAAGACTCAAAACTCTGCAACCAACAGAGCTGCATCAGAGATTAGAGTTCTGTGGCATGGCACCAAAAGTTCCACTGTGAATGTAGTAAACTGCTTATGCTCAATCCAAAATTATTACCCAAGGTTGTGTCTACCGCTTATTCTCGGTGAGGACTGCAGACAAAGAAGCAGGAGGAGAAAATTCCTGCTTACAAACAAAAACCACATACACAACACTGGAAGAAGCAGACATTTTCTAAATTTTTTTTTTTTGAGGGGGGGAAGGCCAAAAAAAAATCAAAAAAGGGAAATATTCTGAACCCAGCTCCTTCTTCTAGCAGTTCATAAGACTCATCACTAATTCAGAAACCTACAGTACACATTATTTTCCCTTTTCTGATAGATATCTGCAAACAGGTTTTCCTGTTTTATGTGGTCTAAGCACTGAACCGTTAATTTTTCTTTCTAAGATTTTGACTGATATTTCCTCAGGGCCTGAGAAAGCTTTTTAGACAAAACTTACATACCTGCTGATAATTCCCACATAAAAACACAAGGATTCCCAATATCTGACTGTGATAGTAACTATTCACATTAAGGTGTTTAAGTGAAAGCATTGTTTTATGTGTCATTTTCTAGATAAAGATCACTCTATTCATCAGTTTCTTAATTTCCAAGCTCCATATTAATCATCACATTGCTACATGTAAATAAATGTGCAGAGTATAAAAGTGATATTTAAGATCAGGGCAAAGTTAGGGTAGGGATATCTCCAGCTTCCCAAAAAAGCATTCTCAGTAACAATATACTGGATAACTGGTCTTATTTTCCTAAATACCATGCAGGTACAGCAAATCTTCAACATATACACAAGAGTTGTGATGAAAAAGACCTTCCTACAAAATTGATATTTCAAAAGAAAGCGATTAACTAAAGTAAGACACCGTCAATTAGAATGGATACATAAGTCATTGACATCTTTACAATTTAATTCTTAATTATCTAATTCTGGATTACAGTTCAACACCTGAAGATGGTTCCCCATGTAGTTCACACAATTACTGGGATGAAATTGGGAGAACAGAAAGAGACCAAAATATGCAAAAATTATTCCCCTCAAATTACTTAAAATCAGGAAAGAAAAGTAAACAAAGACAGAAAAGAAACGGAAGAATTGAACTTTGAAAGAAAAAAACCAAAATCAGATACAACATGAAAACAAGAAAGCCAATGGGATGACCAGAAGAGCTGGGATTTGGACCTAAGCTTGCCCAATTGATCCTCACCTAAGCCCCAATTGATCGTTGAAATCACAAGATTTCATTCCTTTCCTGAAAGGAAATTCTTCCTTTCAGGAAAGGGAATGGAATCTTGAATTTGGAAGACAGTTGACCAAACACTCCAGAAAGGAGACATGGGCACTCAAAAATTAAAATGAAAAGGCCAGGAAATTTGAAATGGAGTGACTACAACCAATCGCACTGAGATGAAATGTGGTGTAGGGAAATCAACCAAAACTTGCCTAAATTATTCCCATTGAAATCCCTAAATTCAGAAAAGAGTCAGAAACAAAGAGACAGAAGAGAAACAGAAGAATTGAAATTTCCACCCCCACCCAAAAACACCTGATAGGATATAAAAACAGGAAAAGCCAATGAGATGACCTGAAGAGCAGGAATATCGATTAAAGCTTGCCCAATTGATCCTCATTGAAATAGCAAGATTTCGTTCCCTTTCCTGAAAGGAAATTCTTCCTTTCAGGAAAGGGAATGAAGTCTTGAAATTGCAGGAGAGAGTTGAACAAACACCCCAGAAATGAGACATGGTCATTCAAAAATGGAATTGAAAATCCTGAAAATCATAATTGGAGACAGATTAGAACCATTAAAGCTTAACTGAAGAAAGTATTTGTCTTTAGTAGCAGTACTTACAGTAAAAATTATGTCTTGCTTGTGGGTTCCTCATTTGTTGATGTAATATTCAGAAGTCACCATGCTTTTGTTCTAAGATAAAGCATTTTCTTCACGGCTGTCCTTAAGAACTCTTCTGAACAAGTCATCTCTCCATAGCATTCTCTTCCAAAGCACAATTACTTTGTCTCTCTGTATTTCCTGTCCAAAATGGTAAATGTACAAATAAAGGTAAAGTGGCAAGTTACTAATTATGACACATGGCATTTATACAATGTTGTAAACTTTCATAGTGGTTTACAGAGGGCTGTTATACAACATGTCAGGAAGTGCTTGCAAACCTGATCCAAAATTACTTGGGCCTCTTAAACGATTGAATAATTGTACCTGAAATGTTCCAGAAGATTTAAAAAATCATACCTTCTTTAAATTAGTAAATGAAAACTAGCATTCACATTAATTCTTCCTTTCTTAAGCATCATTCACATGAACCGTATGCAGCATGCAGTCTAATTATTGCTGAAAGGGCTCCAAGATGTCAGGTGTGCCTCCAAGTAGAAAATTTGTTCCATTGTTTATAGAAGGAAGATGTGCATTGCTACAATTCCTTCTCTTATTTATGATTTTCCTAAGGAGCAGTCACAAAATTGGCTGTTAAGCATCTTTTCTCAATAGTATCAATAGTTATTGATCAGGGCACTGATGAGGAGTTAGTGGTTTTAAGGAGGGAATAACATTCTTTAGAACTTGGTTTTCTTTGTTGTTTTTTTGAAACTTGTCTTCCTCATACCTTCCCACATGCTGCAATGTTATGAATATGTCAGATACACATTTTGAAGAGAGATCCTAATTAATTTAGGTCCTTACCTTCAGTTGTCCACAGACTTGCTGAGTTCAGATGTCATTAATTTGAGGCATATTGTGCTTATATCTTCATTGAACTCCTTAAAAGAAAATAATGTATTGCAATTACTCCATATTCTAGAAAATCATATAATAGAGCAATCTTACATGGAAAATCTGGGCTGTTAGTCACAATATTTGTGACAACATAATTGTCACTACAGTCATGTCACAAAGTAGAGAAAGAATAGCATTTTAAGTAACATGGTAATAGGCTGGTCATATAACCTTAAACTTCTGACACATCATTTTAAATGCTTGAAGATGTCATGATGGATTAAGAGTGTGAATGTAACCATCTCTCTCAAATATTCTATATAATGCATTTATAATTATATGCATGCACAAGCAAAGGAACATCTTCATCAGCAAAAGAAAATCTAGCTTGACCTCTGGGATTTTAAAATATAGCCAAACAATTATGCATGCTTCATTTTCAAGCCACTATTTAATAGCCAAATCTTTTTTGGCCAAGAGATGAACTCAAAATAATAGAACCAGAAAAAACCAGCACCTGTTTCTGAATGTTTTGTCGCAGAGAACTCATTCCCACTCCTATTCAATGAAAAATGAACTTTTTCTCATGAGTTTCACAGGTTGCTAATCTGGACCCAGACTCCAGAAACAGACCCACAAGTGATAGAATTGAAAGAGAACGCTCACATACAGTCACCTGATGTCATTTCTTAAGATTTTCACAGAACTTCTTAACAGGGAGAAGTGCCCTATGTGAGTCCCTGTGATAGATACTTCAACAGTTTCACACACTTGAGCTTCACAACTTTCCACCAGGAGCTCCAGTATTTTGCTTAAAGCCCTGAAGTCAGGCAGAAATTGTAGACAACCAGGGTTTTGTTTTTTATCTTTGATTGTTAGTCTTTTTCTTACAGTTAAAAGTTGGAAGTATGAGTTGTAGTTGACAAAGACCAAACAAAATGGGAACACAGCAGTATTTTTTATTGACGTTGAAGCTTTGTTCTTACCACGACCCAGATAGCTATGGTGAAGATGAACATGAAAATTAAAGGAAAATCTGCCTTGCAGCAAGACTTATCTGTGTGTAGCTACTAATCACTAGTGTAAGAAGTTCTTTAAATTAGAGAATACTTTCTATGCTTGCACAGCTATAGTCCAGGGTCCCAGCTACTCTGTAAGTAACTCAACTGTTCTGATAGAAACTACTCATCTGCTCCCATTTAATTTGAAGTGAAACAGATCTTTTAATCCATTCTTCTGTCTCTCTGTGAAAATAAACCTGTACATGCTACCACCTAAGAACTAATCAAAATCAATACCATGAAAAACCAAGCCCCAGGAATTTTGGGTTAAAAAAAAAAAAAAAAAAGAAGTTCTTAGAACTGCAAGAATGACCAAAGGTGATCAAAGCAAGCCTGAAAGCATAAATAATCTTTAGAGATTTTCCACCTAGCATTTTCTGGCTTGATTGCTTGTCTATTTTTCCTGCAGGCAAGCTCATTTGTCTGGAGTGCATGTTTATGAAAACACTTTCAGATGATCGATTCTCTTCACTGAAGCCATTTTTGATCATTTGGTTATTACAGAAGCACACAAATTGCCTGGTCTCATTTCTGTTAAATTGTGTAACTCAGTTCTGAGAGCAACTGCCACAATTCCCTGTAAATCCCTGCCTGCACTTGGCTACTGACAATAATTAGGAAAGTGTGAATTGCATTCACTTCATATAAGACAATTAATAAAAATCTTAATGTGTAAATCCAGAGTAGGAGAAGTGTTAGATTCTATGAATAACAGACTAATTGACAAGTTTTCTTGGAATTCCTAAGGGAATGGGATCTCTGCTGGGTTTTCCACTGAGAATTAGGGCAGATCAAGTTATCTTTTCTTTGATTAAATAATGCAAATCCCATTCGTAGTCTAAGACTATGCAGCCATAACTCTGATATCAAGTCTCTTCATGATCTTCAATTTTATTAATTTGCATTTTCTAGAAACTGAAAAAAATATTACAGCTAGTAATATATAGTAATATATCCTATATTCATTTCAATCCTGTCCTTACTGTCTGTTTCCTCCTTTCTTTTCCCTACTCTTTTCTCTCCAACCCTGTCACCAAAAACATTTTTTCAGGATCTCTTTAGTCTCATCTGTAGGAAACACTTAGTTGGTCCAGAAGATTTTCACCTCAGATAGAGAAAATTAGGTTCAGAAAAAGCCCAAAAATTAGTTCCATAAGTTTATCTGCTTTATTAAAAGGCTTTGGCTTTTTTTTTTTTTTTTGTTTACTCTGTATTTTTGTCCATTTACCTATTTTTTTTCTGTGCTTATTGCAATTTGCAGCTGTGACTATATTCCCCCAAAAGTCCAAATTATGCATTTCAGTAGAGTTCAAGAATATTCTTAACCCCTCAAAATTGCTTCACCTGTCTCTCTTTTTCCATCAAAAACTCCATGAATGAATTCCAAGTTGGTCTTTGCAGAACTTTAGCACATGAAAGCACAGTCAGTTTTGACTGGTGTGCCACAATGACACACAATGCATACAAACAGCAACCCAGGCTTTGGAGCACAGCAGCAAAATACACCTGACCTTGGAATTGACCCCAGGACCGTTTTCCCTAAGGTACCAGAGAAATTTTTACTGTGCTGTATCAGCTAATAGAAGACAGAAAGCATTCAAGTTTCTGCCTTCTACCATGAGGTATAAATCTGTTGATGTATTGTAACAAATAAAAGCAATTACCCAAATTGTCCTTCTCTGAAGAAGGTAACAAAAGACTTTACTGCTGACAAAGTTCAGCAAGGTTCAGATGCTTTCCTCGCACCTAAGGCATGGAAAGCTACCAAAAAAACCACAGGAAACACTTGAATGTCCCACAAGGCAATTCACACCAGCCAGTTAGTAAAAGTACTAGGCTAAGGACATCCACTTACTTCATCATGTGGAGTAACTAGCCTCAATGAGAAAATGGGAAAATTCCAAACATAGCCCAGGTTCAAAGTTAGTGCACAGAGACACCTGAGCACACGGGAAAGTTCCTCCCCCAGACTTGCACCCCATAAGCACACTTAGTCCTTGTCAAGGGGATAAAACCCTATAATCAGACCTCAACATCTTTCTAAACATCAACATCTTCCTCTCTCTCTTGCACCTGAAGTTACGTCCCTTTCCTCTTGACCAAAACCAGCTGAGTTTCAGGAACTGCAGGTGTTGATTTAACCAAACTCAGAGTTTGTGTGACTCACATGCTGCCTTACAGTGAATCAGCTTTTGGTGAGCTGTTGTTTGTTGCTAATAGCTTCTAGCTATTACTTCTCACATCAGCCACAATGCCTGAAAACTGTCCCACAGGTAGGCTGTACACCTGCTAACCCCTGAAATGGGCAAGTTTAGCATTTCAGCAAGCAAGCCCTAAATGAGCGTGGGTAAATAAACAGGAGAGCACTCTTTTACTGAATCTGTGACTGTCTTTGTTGAAACAATAAATGCTTTCCTTATTTAAATAAAGTTATCAGCTATATTGCCCTGTGAAGATACAACTTTACTAAAAGTGTATTCTTTTATATATTCATACCAGATATGCCATTTATAGGGATAAACTGCACCACTGAAAGAGTGACATTTTAATGTCATGAATAAAATATTCAAAACAAGTATTTTTCGTATCAATTCTTATCAGATTAATTTAATTCCTTTCAAAAGCAATGACAAAGAGCATTTAGGAAAAATTCCCACATACAACTCTTTAGAATTAGAAATGTGAACTATTTTTCTAAATAAAAATTTGTCCTCTCACAAAGACATATGGATCCTAAGTAACCAATCCTCTATATATAGGTTCTCTAGTAATGTTTCTCTATTCAATCTCACTTTACTGAGGCAATATTTACTGTATCCTACTGCAAAAATACAAATCCTTGGGAGAACTAAGGTACCTCAGCTGTGACAGAACTGGCAGAATGTAGGGGTAAAACTGCTCCTGCATAATTCAGTCCCTCAATTACACTGCAATCGCAGAAAAGTCATGCAATGCCTACAAAATTCTGATTTACTGAAGCTGTTGGAGGGTAAGGGTTTGAACCTATGCACCTCCAGTAGCACCACAGGTAAAACTGTAGTATCAGCACCATTGATTTCAGCTATAATTAAAGTATTTGCAATGATGATTTTGTTTTCATCTAAGAAATAAGAAACAGATCCACAGGAGCCAAATGTGAATTTTAGATGCAAAATCATATTTTTAAAGGCATAGGCATCTATATGCAGCTGTTGGCACAAAAAGTATTATTAAACAATAGGAATATCTTTTGTGTTTTCATATTACATATTATACTGACACAAAACCACAAGTGCAGTGAAAGTAAAATGTGATGAGCCCAAAACTAAAGAGAAAATTCTTTGCACTCAGTGTGACAATAATTTAAAAGATTAAAATGACTACAAATATTTATGTGATTATTTATTATGTAGAAGAATATCCAGAACTATGTACTCATTATGAAAGGTGCAGAAGAAATTAATATTTTGTATCAAATCTTAATAACATTTCTCTTTCCTAATCTAAATATTTACAAATATTCAAGATTATAAATCATGCAAAAAAGTGTAAGAAAGACACAGGTCAAAGGATGGATATGGAAAAATCACACAAGAATGAATACAAGAAAATAGCGCTAGAATACAATAACAGAATCAGAAAGACTAAAAAGCAAAATGAGTTTTAAAAGCAATGATTGATAGAAAAAAAAAGCAACCAAGGGGAGGTTCAATCAGTACTTCAAAATTTAGTGAAAAACAAAGGAAAATACAGACTTGTTACTTCACAAGGTAAAAAGGAAACAACAGATGACTCAGAAAGGTTGAAGTCTAATGAAATAAGGAAGACTGTGCAATTAACATCATCCTACTCACCTTGCTAAGCTGGAGTTCCCCCAAGAATAAGACACCCCATGTCTCTGTGGAAAAATCTGTGTAACCCTGAGGTAAGTTAATGGCAGTCACCAGGTTGCTGTAAAATTAATATTTATGCTCTGGCCATTAAAGTCTGGGAAGGAGAAATGAACTGTTTCAGCCATTTTACACGGAACAGTGTGGCATGAGAATGTATTTGGCTTTTAGGGGAAAGGATAGGAGTATGACAACTTGTGTTTCTAAGAAAAGCACTCTCATCCTGAATGATATTGCAGCAGCCTTAGATATGGCCTCTTAGCCAACAGTTAGGGGAAGGAATGGGTGCTCATGAAAAGGCTGCCAGTTTGGAGGAGAGAACAGAGTACAAAAAGAGAAATTTAGGTAACCAACAATCCAATTCTGTCCTGTTTTAACCTGGCACAGCTTTCAACTATTTACTGCATTCATTTTTCCTTGTAAGATCATCCTCCTCCAAAGAGGAGAGAAACAGCCTTTCCTGAAGCAGATCTCTTCATGCATGCTCATGAACTTCCAATTTCAGCCCAGCCAAGGATGGATTTTGAAATCTGATTTCTGTTCCTCCTGGATGAACAGAATCAGATGGATGCTGTCTGCAGCTAGATCTGCAGTAACTTGCTGTGCCCAACAGATCTGTGGAGCCAGGATTAATTTGAAGACTGTGAGACTCTATCACTAGAAAGAGACAGCATAAATCCATATCCCTAGCATGAAAATATAGTTATTTACTGTCGCTTTTCAGAAACTGCCTAAAACTTTGTTTCAATTATACAAGACTACATTTCAGTTAGAGAAAAGATGTGTGTTTTGTACATTTGAGGCAGATGGATGGCTGCTCTGTCTTAGAAAAACAGAGCTGCATGTTAGAAAAACAATACCCCATAAGATAATATTTAAATATTTATACATAAAAGAGGTGACACCAGACACTCAAACATTTTGCACATGTCGTTTGCATTCAGTTAAGCTGTTGTGTTGGATGATGGCAATGTGACATTAGGAAATGGTAATGAGCCTTTCTGATGAGTCTGACTGCCATCCAAGTAGCATCTCTAGAGCAAGACTGGCTCTCTAAGTTGTTCACATCCCCACCACCCACTCAGAATTTCTGCTCTAAGTCTCAAATCTACATTGCTATAGTAGAGAGGTGAAAAATCTTACCCGAGAAACATCAACACATAAATGGGTTGAACCAAGAGCCTGTCTAATAGCTGTATTTCTCTTTCAGTGCTTCTGGGCAGTGTATTCCAGATGGTGGGGGTGCTGTGAACATCTCCATTTGCCTTCATCTGAAGGAAGGCAAAAGCTGCATGGTCCTTTGAAAAGGTCAGTATTAGTAATTCTCTCAGTAACAGCGTTAAGAAAAATCCAAGCCTGCAGGTTGCCTATTATTAAATAGAATAATTATATTAATGGACATCCATTACAGATGTACCTCATCCTTTCTAATGATTTCATAACCACGAGGAACAAAATTATTTCTATTTCCCATGGAGTACATATGTCAGGTTTAATGGTCTGAAAGATGAATGAGAACCGAGCTGCTAAATCCAAACTAGCATCCATGAAAATCAAAATGTTCTCTATTGCACTGAAACAAAGGGCATTAGATATTTTCAGGTCATGATCTGAAACATAATATAATCTTTTGCCCAGAAGGCAAAAGGCATAAACAGAAATATTTCCAGCCATTTCCATACAAAGTATAGAGAATCACTGCTAAAAAGTAAATTAGTTTAAATCTGTACCCAAACTATTCCAAAGGACAAGGGACTTCAAAGCTGCTGTGAACTGTATTGTTCTTTCATGAACTTATGGATATTTGGGTTCTATATAGTTGAAAGCTTGCATTTCCTCCTACAGCAATACAGGGAGATGATACTAACTGGTGTGCTTGAGGAAGGGGATTTACTCTTCACCAATTCACCAGGTGAGGGAAGAGTCATACCAAAAATGGCTCCTGTTCCTATTTACTCCTGTGGCATTGGTTCCGCAGTCAAGAAAGTCTTATGTGGATACAGACGTGTTCTCCCACTCCTGTGACAAATAAATTTACATTTCAAGGCCAGCAACATACTAGATGGGGAAAAAAATACAGGCTAGGATGAATACAGGAGTGGACCCCATCTCTACTATGTGGATTGTAGCAACTTGGAAAAGCAAGATGAAGACAGGGACAAGAAAACTGCAGAAGCTTTTGCACCTTTTGTTCCTCCCAAATCCTTTATAAGCTAAGGTGGTTTCAACTGTCCCAGGGCAAACTGAGGAATAAGTTAACAGGGCAATGTAAGCAACCAAACTCAACTTTTCTTGCCACCACTTAGAACCATGACAAAGAGCAGTTAACCCAATTCCAGTCTTAGCCTCAACCATTAACTTTTGCAACAGAAATAAGTTTTCCTTCCCACATTGCTGGAAATCTTTGCAGCAGCTCTGTCACAACACAAGTAGCAAGAGAAAAACTGTTTGACAACCTTGTTTAGCCTATATCTTCCCCATGATGTGGGAATTATATCTCCCTGACCCTTTTTCTCACCAACCTGTCATTTTACATGTTGTTTCTGCATCTCATCTGAATGTTGCCAATTACCAGAAGAAAAAAAAAACAAATCATCACACATATCCCTAAATCCAGCTGAAGGCACTGAATAATAATAACAGTGTGATAAAATGATACCAATTACATTGCATTAAAAATCCAAGCACCTAAAAGCATGAAAATGAATAATTAAGAACTTCAATCTGCTGCCTGTGATATCACCACATTATGCCTATTTCAACACAACACCATTAACTGTCACACCTTGATTGTTTTAAAAATGTATAATTTTGTTTTCTTGATGTCAGTAGCTAAAAGTGTTCACTGAAAAGTGTGGGCTCTGGGTGGAATGTACATAGAAACAGGAAAAAAAAGAAGGAAACATTACTTAGCTGGTAGAAATAAGTTGTATTGAGTACTGCACCTTGGCTTCTACTAATGAGAAAGAAATACATGAAGTGCATTAACTCAAACACAATGCAGTGGAGATCTAGCAGAGCCAGAAACCCAAAATACAAAGACAATCAGATGCAGGATGGTCATTTAGTCCAGGCATAGGACTGATATAGAGCAGCTTCTCCAGCAAAGACATTCTAAACTTGCAAATGACTATTCCCACCCCTAAATCTCAGCATTTTCCACCAAGTTTATATTGCATCTACAAAGTCAGGTCATGCTTTTGGAAAGGGGAGTGAATCATCTGTTATTATTTTACACCAGGCCATTTAAAATAGAAAACTTAATCTGACCTCTTTAATGTAAGAATGACACATTTCAATCATGCCAACCTGAATTTTTCTGCATAAAACTTATATAAAAGAGTTTGAATTAGCATTCATACAAATATTTACAATTCAACAATTGCAGTTATCTTTGTATTCTCTTTCTTTAAACCAACAAGAGCTATTTCATAGAAATGAACATGGAAAACACATTTCAAAAGTGTGTTCACAACTCTGAATTTCACATTCTCACATGCAGGAACTGGGACCTAATCTGAAACCAGTCTCTTTTACAAGTCCATGGGAACTGTGCCATTCACTTCACCCATGTTAGAATATCACCTCTGTTCCCATTTAACTCAGAGACTAAAACATCAGGGCTGAATTTTGCAGGTTTGCTCTTGCACAACATTTTTTATTTGTTGCTGTTTAAGCAGAACTACTTGCAGTACTTGAGAGACTGCTCATGTTATTTGAACCATTATCCTAAAGGGAGACAAGAGTTTTCAAAGGATTCAGGTAGTATCTGGAAAAATACATGAGAGAGATGAAACCTGAAGATGGATTTCACAAGCTGAAAGAGAATAGATCATACTGAATTATTCATTCAGCTCCAAACATCGATTAAATCCATAGCTGGTGGCTGAGGGCTCAAGCCAACACAGATTTACAACTGAACAAAATTTAGTACCAGAAATAGTTCCATCAGTAGTGTTGCAGAGCAAGTTGCAGTTTCTTCTTCTCTCATTTTTGAGATACACCCAGTTAAGATCTTATTATCATGCTTATATAAGAGAGGGGGAGAAGAGGACTTACATTTTCCTAACTTGCAGTTCAAAGACAATAGATGCCTCTTTGCTTTACAAAAATATAACATTATTTTGTTGTGATAACAGAAGCATGTAAGTTCAGGCAGTATGTGGAGCTGGCTTTAAAACAATGTTAACTATTGATTAAGGAATATGGATAGTTATTTTAAATTATTGAAGCTGTGACAGGAGCAGACAGAAGTTACTTTCTGTCTTTAAACTGGCAAGATCTGAGTAGTTGCTATTTACAAGTGTGAAGTATTAGGTCATAGCCATTGTAGGAAGCAGAATATCTGACCTGATCAGTCAATAGTCAAAAATGAATCAGAAAGTCATATGTCCCTATATCCTCTAAAACTCATAGAAATATGAGTGTTGCACTAGGAGTCTTGATAAAATCGTTCTACTGTCATGGTCTGTTCCTCATGCACAAGGCAGACCACTGCTGGTGTACCAAGCAGAAATTCAATCATGTCAGATGGTTCTCAAGATGTACAGCTTGCTGTTTGTGTTCTGCCTATGGAGAGTTTTCTTAAGGGAAGCCAAGTACTGATGAAATGCCATGGCTTTGCAGGCTCCCTTTTTCCTGATGACTATTTATTCTGAAGTTTAATCTGTCAAACTGGAGGAGTAGGAGGCAGCAGAACGCCCTACAAGGAGCCGTGATTTCTGTACCAGTAGAGTGCATGCATATATATGCAATTCATACTGAAATGACATTTGTCCTCCACACACTTTCCTGTGTTGCTTAGGGCACAAAAGTAAACAAAGACAAGTAATTTTTCTTTTGATTTTTTTTTTCAAGAGAGTAATTAGAAAATATCAGAGTTGACTTGTGCATAACGCTTCCAAAGGATTCTGTAAGTCAGTTCTCCTCCTATTGCATTTGGTTTTCTATTGGCAGAATTATATTTGCTTGAATGGAATGGCTCTTGATCAAGTCAAGTGTGAGAACAAAATCTAATCCTTTATCTTTTACAAATCAGCATTGTTGTGATACTCCCAGTTCTTTCAACACATCTATCATTTTCAAAAAGTATCATGGTACAAAAACTAGTCTTCTTTAATCTGCTCTGTCTTGATCAAATTCCAAGCTTCGTGTCATTTTTGTTGCTAATATTACCTTATTTCAAAATAAGCCTTTGTACATTTTTTCAGCTCAAAACTTTCCTTAATATAATTGCTATAATTGTACTTTAACTAGAGCACTTGAATGGTTGAGAAAAACATCTTATTAAATCTATAATGAAGTAGGGACTGAACAATTATATGCTGGAAGGGGAAAAAAATACACCAGCAACCACACATGACAAAGGTTGCAAAGTGCCTTGATGGTCTGACTGTGGCTCTCTGATTGATGAACAGCAGTAGATATGCATAGAAGAGTGTGGGTGCCTCAAGCATGTCTCTGCCTTCAGAGAAGCCAGAGAAAAGGAAAAACAAAGTGCCTTGCAGAAACCCACTCTCTTGCCTGGACTGATATGCATACAAAATAAAGAATATGCATTAAACATGAGTGAGTGTAATGCAGAAAGTGGATGTCCTCATATATACTGTTTCAGCATATTCATCCAAATTAATCCCCTGTGCTATTTCTGTGTAGCCATTTAACACAGAACAAATGTGGCTTGCTCTTGACTTGTGCTCTGACATGAAGCAAACCAGTGACAATAACTGTGAAAAACTATGGGATCCAGTCCTTTAATCACCTGAGAAGTGGCAGTGTCAGGTGAAAGGGTATCCAGCCACTCTGCCAGAACTGAGCAGGAGGTTCACCACAAATAGAAAACACACAGTGCCAAGGGCAGAAGGCACCAACCACCCATCTGCAACTCTGTGGCATTGCTGAAGGCAGCACTCCACCTTTTCCTAGACTCTGTGGGACAGACAGACACCAATCCCACACAACTTCAGCTGCCACAAAGGTGGAAAACATTTAATAAGAATTCAGCAGGAAAGGAGGGCTTTGAGAATCTGCAGAGCATAAGAACCACAGTAAAACACTTCTCTCTCTTTGTAATATCTGTATACACCAGTGTCTACACTGGAAAACACTTCCAAAGAGCATTCCCCAGGAACAACATTAGTATCTGCACCTTCTAGAAGAGTAGCCCAGTCTTTGCAGCTGGTGGTTTTTTTTAAGGGCTGCATGGCAAATATAAATACAAATTTTGACCAGTATAAGAAAGGGATGTGAAAATCAACAGCACACAAATTTTTAAGAGTCAGGGAAATTAAATATAAACTTTTAAAGAAAGTATCCACTGACTTACTACCTGCATTCTGCTGTTTCATAGAAACCCCATCACAATGAAATTCTTCTGTAGAGGACTGGATTTTACCCCATTATAGTGATAATTCTCCCAGTTTTCTCTCCTGCAAAAATTCCTAGAAGGAATCATAATTTTCAGCAACACATAATTGTTTTCTATAGTTATAACTATGGGTCATACTAATTACATGCTGCATTAATGACAGAAGTCCACTGACTAGAAAACAAAATTCACTGGACAAAAATCCACCTTTGTGTTGGTAAAGAAATAATTACATCCAGGGTCTGTAGCAAAATCAATACTAATCCTTGCTACTATATTACACAGAAATGGCTACAAGTAATTCCTGTGTCTTAAAATGTAAACTTTATGGTGACTCAAGGGAATGGAGGATAAGTTTTCACAACTGTTACATGTCAGCAATGCAAGACCTATTTTTGCCAGTTTTTTAATCAACATCTTCCCACTACTGTGTCCTTCTGAAATTATAGATAAATCCTGTGAAAAAAAAAAAAAACCCACATTGAATATTTGTTCTTTAGGATTTTCCCATATGCAAAGCTGTATAGAAGATTCCTTTCCTTTTTAGCCCAGGCTGTTTCAGTGTTTTATTTTTATCTGACCCAAATATCCCAAAACCTAAAAGTAGCTGTTTTTATCAATGCACAGTCATTAAGAAGCATCACACCAAAATAAAAAAAACACACTTTCTGTTGCATCCTACCTTAAAACTCAAGAGCTAAAGCAATTTTTAGACCATCACAATTTAGCAGACAACTCTTGTTCTTGTGCATTCTGTAGTCCTTACTTCTTTCAGTATGACCTGGAAGACATTCCCATAAGAAGTTATCCTACAGCAAGTCAATTGTCATCTAAGGACTTAGATCTGGAACGTGGCTCTTTTGTGCATGGACACAGCTCAAGGAGGAGGTCAGCACTTTATAGTGCAACCCTTTCATCCAAGAATCTCCTCTGCCGGCAGTGAGATCTAAGGTATCTTGACTTGGGCATTTAGAAATCTAGAAACTGATTAAAATTCTGGAATATTCTGACAACAGCTGCTTTAAGCAGAAGTTACCAGATGGCAATATTTGTGTGGGTACCACATCATCTGGCAAGGAACAAGCTAATGATGCACAAAATGTTTTGATGCAAAGCCTTCAAGCAGTAAACTTAAAGTCACATAGGGCCATGCAAGGACTCATCAACGCTGCTCTGCGATCCTGCGTGATGCAAACAATTTTTTACCAATACAAGTGCACAGGTAAGAAGTCACAAAGTCACTTGGCACATAATGGCTGTTGGCATTAAAAAGAGCATCATTCCTCAAAATGACTAATATTTGTGAGCTTGTATGGAGATCTGCAGGAAGCTATAGATCATATTTTAGATATATGCGGTTGGCGTGGTGGGTGTTTGGAACATAAAAACCCAGCAGTCACATGGAGATTAAAGCACAGGCCTCTTTCAGCCACATTTTGGAAATGGAACACAACAACAGCCTAAAATTCCAAAACCAACTGAGCCTGTCAAGTTTAAGGAAAACCCCTGGAAAACTCAGGAAATACTACTTATATGGGAATATCTTCAACACAGACAAGACTAGAGATGTTCCCTGCAAAGAATAACTGTATTTCAAGGCAGCTGGTTTCAGAGCTATCCACTCCATGTATATGCATAAGAGGCTCTGATTCAACTCCTCTGATATGAATTACATGATTGATAACAGAAAAATGACAGAAAGAGCAAGTAGATTTCTTGCACCGGTCTTGTGAGGATATGTGAAGACTCTGGAGGCTCAAAGCATTAATTTCCTGGGGTTTTTTATTTACTGAAGAAAACAATGGAGCATTTTTCATGCAGAAGTAAAAGTATCAGTATCTATTTAACCATGTGCTATTTCAAGAAATACATGGTTGTGGTCTGCATTTCAATTCTCACTCCGGAGTTCACACATCCTATTTGTAACCAACCTGGCTATGGAAAATGCAAAACTAAAAATAGCCTTCACACACACCTTTATTTCACTCTTTCATTCGATCCTTGAGCACTTGCACACAAAAATGAGAACCTTTTTAAAGTATATACTTTTACAGATCAGGGCTCAGTTGGAATCTCTCTGAAAATCATGTTAAACAGGCAGCCTGCTGATTTAAATTGCAGTGTTGAAACCTTTACAAAAGAACACAAAATAACACTGAGTGATTAGTTCAACATTCTTGTGTGCTTGAAAGCTCTGAATTTTGGAATTTTGCTTGTTTTATTTAAAACATGTAGCTAGCTTGCTTCAAAATAAATAATTTATTTCTCAGAAAATACATTTTTCATAAAAGATGAGAAGCCTTCTGACAGATAAACAAAGCTTGACCAAGGTCAGATAAATTATGTTCATGAATATATACCTTTATAAAGCACAAATATGTTATTCATTACTATTTTTATTTTTCTTAGGTAAGACTCCCTTAGATATGCATATGCTGGACAATCAACTGTTTAAAATAAACTAGAGTGAAATTCACTATAGATAGTATAAGTTAGTTACTGGGCTGTGACTCTGGTGTTCCTCTATCTTGCTATTTAGGACTTCTGAGAAAGTAATTAGAATGATAATTGTTGTCCTTCAAAATTTAAGGCAGAATAATCACATGAAATCATAGAAAATTGTTTGTATATTTTCCAATTTATTCTGTTGGACAATTTCTCCAGGACAACTATTATATTCAATATCCTCAATATATTAGCATCCTGCAGTAATGTATTTAGGTTGGACATGTTTATTATCTTTATTAACCAAAGGACAACAATAACAGAATGAGATTGAATAGAACACATACATCTCCTGTGCAGTTAGCAAGCAATGTACTTAATTGTTTCTCATTCATATCTGTTGATTTAACTGGAAGTCAACAACAGATTCTAAATTCAATACAATTTACTTAGTACAGACCAAAACCTGTTCCAGAGGTTTGAACAACCCTAAGCCTTTAAGTACTACTGTAGCCCTAGAATCTTACATGGCAATGGTGAAGAACTCCCAGTAAAATGTGTCTGGATGTCTGCACTGGGCAGGAGACATATCCTGCACATTCCTGGGTCCATGAGCAAGGCTGTGGTCACATCAGGTTCTGCTCACCTGTTGTGTGTCACAGTTGAGACAGCCACAGTACACAGAGCTACACCACACAATAGCAGAGATCTTCAGGCACCATCCCTTCCTTGCTCTTCAGCACAACCTTTTATACCCTTCATCTGACCTGCCTTACACCTGGGTGCCCTCTGTGTCCCCTGGTGATTGCTCAGTGCCCCTCAGCACCCCCTGTCCCATTGCCTTCAGGGCTGTGCACCTGTCCTGCACAGCTGTAGCCCATGAGGGATGGGGCTTGGCCACAGCCCCGTTCCCAAATACCACAAACTGTGTGCCTACAGCTGTGTGGGGCTCTGGCACGTTAAGAAGCCTGGACCATATTCTGTCATCATTGTCCCAATGCCTGGGTTTGAGAGAAGCTCTTGTGTGAGAGTGTAAAGTCAGAATCCAACCGTGCTGTTTGGAATGAGCTGGGGAGTAGACAAGAGTGAGCAAAAGCTACAAATCACCCAAAATGCCAATGGCACAAGGCCAGGGGCTCAGGACCAGGCTACGAGCACCTGAGGCCACCCCTGCTGTCCCCAACTCCTAAAGTGAAGCTGTCAGGTCAAGGGTGCAGAAGAGTGGCCATACAGCATTGCCTATTCCCATATGCAGAGGGGAACTGGTGCAACTTCCAAAAACTTCCATATCCACCCAGACTGGTGAGACAGCTCAGCAACTGAGTACCTGTCTTTGGGAACTGACACAAGTATGCACACTGAACAGATTACTAGGACAGCATAAACAAAAATCATCTCTCTTGGCAGATCCTCAGAGATTTATCACACCATTTATCTTACAGATTTATCTGCCATAATTTCACCATGACTTACTTCATCAACACTTCTACTTTCCCCAGAGCTGGGTCTTAACCAAAAATTTCATATGCAGCTCTAAATTTCCCTAAATTTTAAGATTAAGAGATATGCCAGAAATTTTATTTTCCCATAGCTGGGAAATTATTCTTACAAAACAATGGTTCTCTCCAGTCCAAATACAGTAAGTAGGCACACACTTGATTCTTCTGCCTACAATTGTACAATTATGCTTTCCTTATGCTGTCTAGTTGTCATGATTTCACTTTGCTCACATCTATACACTGAAGCACTCAGCTGATGGAATCACTGCCTTTCTTTTTGAATAGTGGATAATGAGTGATGAAAGTAGAGAAAATCTGCACCTGGCATAAAGCTGGAATTCAGATACATGATAAAATATCTCAAATGCCAAAAGATCTTATGGCTTAAGTAGCTGTTTTGTCTCCTGAATCATCACAGGACTAAAAGTGCTACATAGAGCTGGAGTTGGAGACAGCACAGAGTCATTTAGAACAGGCGTTGCAGTCTTCAAATAAAATGTGCATGAAAATGGTAGAGACTCTGGAGGTCATTCTACTGTCATTAAAACAAATTGCAAAATTGTTGCAAGACAGAAGGAGCAGGAGCCAGCTATCTGATAGGTTATTAAATACTGAGCCCTATTTAAAAGTATGTAATTTCTTTAATACTCAGTCTTAAAAGCAATTTGTCATACACGATCTTGTTAACCTTCATAATATAAGAATTGTTTCTACATTTTGAAAATACAGTAACTACAGTGGAATTAGGGATCCTCTAGCAAAAGTTGGGTAACTGTGCCTCAGGAGCTACCTCATTCTTTCTGGCTCTGAGTAAATGTCAATATCAGGATTTAAAAACAGAATTTCTTGGCTTTTCTTCTCAGGACAATATCCAAAACACTGTGTCACTTTCTATGCTGCATGAAAACAGATTTAAAATAACACCAGCATTTTCCACCTTGTACTATGTATATCCCTTAATTTTAAAAATATTTCATGTAACCCTATCCAAGCTCAACAAAAAGAACCTGTGATCTGAATCCGAATGCACCAAGTATAGAACTCCCCAAGGTCACACCCTCACCAGCTCTTTTACACCTGCCCTACACTGCCTGCAAAAATAGTTACCCTATAGGCTGACTTCTGGAGAAATTCCTGCTTTTGTAGATCCATTGTTGTTAGGATACAACAATATCAAAGTCATATAAGGCTTGCCAACTGTTTGATCATTGCTTTACACCCTGTGGGCAGAAAACAAGTACAATTAATGCAGCTCAATCCCTCAAGTCAAAACTGCAGAGATCCAAGAATTTTGTGTTTTTCCAATAGTGATTCTGTCTTTAACACAGCACTGCAACAAGTTGCAGCACTGCAACATGAATTGAATATAGACATTATGCCCTAGTAAATATTGTAGACTAACAGCACAATTATTTTAATACCTTTTTAACAAAGAAAAAATTAATAAAATCACTGCAGGATTAAGTAGTTACTGTCTAGTGTTTCCAGTCTTCTTATTATTTGTTCAAACACATTACATGTACTAACATATGGCAGTTCTCAGTGAAGGCAGGTGAAACCTATCTTTGCTCAAAAATAACATGTTGTAACAGGAAGCACTCCTGGTGATGCACAGGTCCTAATAAAACCAGCAACTGGATAGAACAGAGGTAGTTTGGTCCTAAAAGACAGTTAACAAATGGAATTTTCATGTCAATCTGGGCCTGCCATTTTTAAATGGCACCTCCTAAACCCCTGCAAGAATGGGCAAATCGTGTTGGATGCTTCCTAGGTATTTTTGACACATGTGTCTTCAGGAGAACATAACCATGTCAATCATATTTCTTCTAGCATACTAAAATAAAAACATGATCCTTATTGAGTCTATAAAGATGTTCACAGGGTTTTTTATTTTACTTATCTCTGTTACCGAGTGCAAACTCAACTTCAGCATGAAGCGGCTGTGACCAATTTAGACAATAAGTCTCCTTTAAATTACTTCTTTTATGCTCTCTTTACACCAGTAAGTTGTGTTAAAAAATGTCTTTCAAATTGGTATATTCCATCTATTGTTTAAAGGGTCTGATTCTAATAATTTTATCCACTTCAAGATCCTTTTATAGCTTCCTGTGCAGGTAGGCAGGATTTAGCACAGAGTCCAACTCCAAAATAGGTGGTTGTGATTAATTTCCTGCATTCCTGTTCCAACATGAATATAATTTCCCAGTGCAGAGAAGCCTCAGTTGTAGACAGCTTACAGAGATCAGCCTCAGGCCACAAGCACTCTGGAAGGGAAAAGTTATTCCTTCCTTGGAGACACGTGCCATTTCTGGAAGGAAGGCTGATTTGTCAGCACACAAACAAGGATGTTAAGTACACTTCTTGGAGCAGGCATACCTGACATTTTCCCAGGGATAGCAAAGATTATACTTTCCCTGGTACCAGTCCTGGAATTATATATTTTCAGAAGCAAGGGAATGAGGAGTGACCACACTTTGCAGCATGATTAATTCTTCTCCTTCCTACTATCACCAAACATTTCCAGAGACTTTCCCCTGCTCTTGTCAGGCTGATCACTCCCTTTATCCCCCTCTTTAAACTCGTGAGCGAGGAGCAAAAGTTTAATTACTGTCATGAAGGAGTGGTTGCACAGGGAGTAGGGAAGGGAACAAAAATGCAGGAAAGAAGGTATGAAGGTAGGTTTGGGCTTGGTTCCCTGTCTACACAATAGTCCATAAAGATTAATGGCACTGCAGCATTTCATAGCCCATATTGCCTTGTGTACAGTGAAATCATTTTTTTAATTTGGAAACTTCACATTCAGCAAGAATGCTGGCTGGCAGTACACAGCAGCTCCTTCATCCAAGGAAGAATTCACATCTCCAAGAAGGACATATTCCTTCTGCTGTCAGTGAGCCATTTTCTACTTTGTGCCAAAGTGTCTGCAGAAGTCTGTCAGTCAAGACAAAACACATAGACTCAAAAACTTGGCCATGCCATTCCTCACAGTCTGCTGCAGACCTGAGAGCAAGCCAGACAGCATCTGTGGAGGATTCAGGAGGAAAGGTGACCTCCAGTTCACCAGTGGGTGTGAACAGATAGGAGAGATGTATTGATTCTGCTATTCTGGGTACATCTCACCCCTACACCCACGTTCACACACATCCATAGGAAACACTGCTGAAACCCCCAACACAATGTGGTGCCTTCCATCCTTTGCACATTCATTCAGGACACTCCAAGGATGATGCCAATCTATCCTGCTTGTACAGCATCCTGTGTGGGACTGTCCCTCTGTCACACTGCCATTGCTACAGTTCCAGCCTGTCCTCAGCCCCCCTGTGCAGATATCTCTATATCATTGCAATTGCCCCAAGGCAGCCGTCCTTACCTTCACATCTTGCACCAGAGTCCTCACCAGCAGCAGCTGACACAGATCCTGTGACTCATGCTCACAAGCCTATGTATATCCTATGTAGTGCTCGTTGGCTTGGGAAGAAGCTTTGGTTGGAAACAGAAGAGCGAAGAGACAAAGATGGATGTACCATTCAACTCCCAAATATGACTGGAGGTACATGTTGCTGCAACAGATTTACAAGTAGACCAACACTTTTTTTTTTTCAATTTGTTTTCAGTGCTCAGAGTTATTTTTGGCCAAGAATGCTATTCTTTGAGTGTCTGAGCTCCTCTGGAGGCTTCTTCTTCCTGTGAACCGTGGACTGGTTCACTGAGCAGCCTCCAAGTCCTGTGTGGTAAGCTATCAGTTCCAAGAAGAATGAGTCAAGTGTTTGCCCACATGAAATTCATTCCCTGTTATTTTAGGAAGAAGCAGAGAGGCTCATAACTCATTCTCATCATTGCTGGGAAGCAGTCACCAGGTCTCTTGCACAATGCATTGAACTGTGCTTTCATAGTGATTTAGGCAGTACAAGGTAACACATGACATGGCAATGCCAGGGAATGTGCCCTTGTAACAAATATTAAATATTTCAGCAGATGTCCCTGCATTTCAACAAGGCTCATCCATCTACATCCAGATTGAGATCTCTTGAAGATATCACAGAACAGATTGATCTAATTATTTTTAAACTCTTTAATGAAATAATTGCATTACTAACAATGACAGTAATCATTTTAATTCTTACTAATACCATTAATTAAATCTCATACATGTCCACCAGCATTTATATTGTTTGTTTTTTCTTTGAATGTGAAAGGCTTGGAATTACTGGATCATGAGTTTTATTTTGGAAAAATGAAGCTCAGTCTGCAAACCTACATTTGATCTTGCTTTTTTTTAAACAGACTGAATCTGTGTTCATCCTTTCTTTTTTTCACTGTGCAGATGCATCCTCTGCAGTGAGCACAGAAAAGCAATACTCAGCAGAGGCTCAGGTGAAGATGTTAACTCCTCCACTCCAAGCCTAACTTGACACATGGCCTCAAGATACTCTCTTTTATCAGACTGAACATTTCTATCTTGAGTGTCACTCCAGACACAGAATTCCTGCAGTGCTCCATATGGATGGTGGATGGGTTCATCCAGGCTGAGGAATTTCACCACTGCAATGCCTCATTAGTTCCATGACTTCAGGACCTGTAGAACCAACCAGCCCTGCCTACAAAGCCCCTACCACAAGCTGAAGGTGCTGGTGGTGTACCCTCAATCAGGCTTAGAGAACAGACTTATTGCACCATTCCCAAATCCTGCCCTCTCTTACAGTGTCTGCTCTAGAGATGTTTGATGAACCAGTAAAAAGCACAGAATAAAACACCATGATAAACCAGAGTGGCAAGTAGTCGCCACAGCTGAGATTGAGGTTAAATTTACTTCTAAATCTTCTCTGTCAACAAGTTATTTAAGGCTTGCCTTTATATTTTTATCCTTCCTGCTGGTTTGAGTTTCTGGATCATTACTGCAGATTAATGATAAATATACTAGTAAGATAGACTTCCTCCCAGTGGTTGGAAACATGTATTTTAGAAACTTGTTCCTCTACCAGATTATTTCAGTGAGAATTAAGGTTTCCAAGAAGCAAATCAGGCTATTTATATATTAGATGAGAAATGGTAAGGATAGATTTTACTTTTTAAATTTCAGCAAAAACAAGAGTAATTTATAACTGCCATTAAGATGTAGTCTGGAGAAAAATGAGCAGATGTAAGTACATTTCCAAGTACCCATCAGTTTAGCTTGGTGATGAGTGAGAATGCAGATTTTTTTTTTTACATTCCATATAAAAAAAAGAAGATGCTGGAATAATCTCAGCAGCATCTTAATTCTGCAGTCTTTATGGAGTGCTTGGAGTTGCAATGTGCACAATCTCCACTGATGTTCACAGGATAATGCAAGCATTGACAGTTGGCAATTTCTCTAAAGAAGTAAAACCTATGCTTTAGGAATCCTCTTAAGAGAATAGTCTCCTCCCTGAGTGATAATTTTATATGGCAACTACAATCAACAAATACTTTTTAATTCTAATAATTTGAATCTCACATTGACCCTCTGCTAATGTCACCACTTTGCAATGTGAGAGGTATGTTGGTTAAACTCATGTGACTGCAGCTTCCTGGAAAGAAAACTTAGAATAATAAAGCCACAGACAACTGCAGAGAAAACTCCAAACACACCACAGTACACCCAGCTTTTAACAATATCCACTGAAAGAAACACAGAGAGAAAGAAAGCAGAGAACCAAGGGACTACATTAATTCATATGAAAATCCCAGATGGATTAAGATTGCTGAAGGTTGGGATTATACAGTTATGTCTGGTAGTTATGGTTCTGAAAATTAGGTTCTAAAGCCTCTAAGGAGTTTTTGCAGCACCACTACATTTGAAGTCTTAGACTTGATGGCTTTTTTCACTCCAGGATTGTTCTCTGTGTTTGGATTAGCCCTATACACTGAGTGACTAACAAATGTAGTAAGACAGATAGAAAAGCTCTTTAGAACTCTTTTGGGGATTCAGCAAGAGGGAGACTCTTGACATAGATTGGTTTACAATTTAAAATGGAATGACATCACATTTCTGCCTTCCTAACCAATTCTTTTGGATATACCACCTGAAAGTAGTGAAAAATTCTATGGTGTTGATCTGCTTGTGCTTTTAACATAGAGGATGAGGGGAAAGGGAAGCAGATAGGAGGGAAGGAGGGAGGGAAGGACAGAGGGAGAAAGGGCAAGCTGGTTAATGTTTTTCTTTCAGCCTGTTTTTTATGAGTCACACCACTAAGTATTTGCATTAGCAGGTCTCCTGCTGCTGCTACATCATTCAACTGTTTGTTTAGTTGCTGTGTCTCTTGAAAAGTCCAGCAACACTGAATTTTTTTACATCCTTCTTCTATTTTATTGATGAAATAAATCTTCAAGAAACAAAATGTTCCCATCACTGTTCTTCTACCTGTAGGAGTAGGAGTTCCTCCAGTCTCAGTGCTATTACGCACTCAAATAAAAGGTTACAGAACCAGACCAATATTTATTATTTCTTCATTTTATGTTGTCTCCCGACCAAATTGTATCAGAAAAACTGAAAATAACAACATAACTGGCATGTCACAATAATCAAGTTTAAAGTTTAAAGCTTCTTATTCCCCCTTGTGAATTCAAATTTAAAAGTTGCTTAATCTTAAATGTTTGCAAACCCAAACACTGAGTATAACTTGGCCAAATCACTTTGAAAGAGTTGTATTTCATTCTTTAGGTATGAGACAAACATTGTCCCAAAACATATCAAATCAGAAGTTATATACAGTAAGATTGAGATTGCCTTACTCTTACAAAATTGTGTCTCCAAAAACCTTGTTACTGAGTTCAACAAAAGTAAGGCTGTGAGCAAAACTCTATCATGGTCAGCATGAAGAGAAGCTGCTAAGTCTAATTAAAGAAATAGAAGAACTGCAGACAGCTTATTTTGTCTTTATGAGGATAAACAGCAATTTACTGTTTGATGATCTTTCTCTCTTGCTTTTTCCTCAGCATTCTGAATTTCTTTAATAGTTTGCTTCAACTAACCTTTTTTTTTCATTTTCAAGGATGCCAGCATAAGATATGCTAAGTAAATGCAAGCCACAAACCTGCCCTCCACGAAAAGGCAACAAAAGCATACAAACCTACCTGTTCACAGGGAAGGGTAGTTCAGACTAGAGATCCACCCTATGAGACAGACAGGGTCTCAAGAGGAGCGCTTGTAAAGGAAGCTCTTCAAAATAGCTCTGTATCTTCTACATAAGATGTTTGTTTTGGTTTTCCTCCTCTTTAATCAAAACAATGTCTGATGGGGGAAAAGTAGGTGTTTTAAGCCTAGTCTTGGTTGTAAAAGAAGCAGCACATTAAGAGAAACTTTTCTTCATTGCAGGCATGTGATGTACGCAACTTTCTCTTGGTTCCACCCCAAACGGCGACTGTGGATAAATGGTATCTTCTTACTTATGACATCTGCTCCCCATGTGCATGCAGACATGCGTGTCCTGACTTCAATAACAAAAGTGCTTTTTTTCTAGCTACTTGTTATTCTTGCTGCACCAACATAACTGAGAGAGTATGAGCTATAGCTCTTGTCTATCTTCAACAGAACTGTGGGATAATTAAAGGACTACTCAGTTATTTCTATGCAAATTAACTGCCGAGGTGAAATTTAAAACATAGCTTGCTCTTCAGAACATTTGTCACTTGTAGTGATCTGCTAGAAGACAAGAAGTTAGCATACAAAAATGTTTAGTTGCCTGATTTAATTAATCTGGAGACTTATACGTAGAGAGTCTGTCTGCCACTTGCCACATGGGCGTATTTTTTGAAGTGACTGAAAACAGTGAACAATTCCTTGAAGCTGGAAGTTTAACCTCCCTGCTGTACAATTACTGCTTCATACTAGATTCATTCTTGCCCTATATGCTATGCTGCTTGGGCTGAAGATGGCTTTCAGAGAGGGGACTTCTAGGATGACTCTGGAACTGCAGGTCACTCTACATAAAAAATGGCAAGGCACTGCAACAATTTATGTACTACAACTTATACTCTTTTCTGGAGCATGGTATTGCTATTTAAACCCCTTTAGGTATACACAAGGAGTATCAATGATCAGTATGTTCTACTCAGAGTGGGTGAGTTCTTATTCTTTTTCTTCACTTCTTATTCTCCAGTGGGTGAAACCCACTGGCTAAAACAAAGCTGCTCCTCTGCAGTGGCTTGGTCACAATAAGTAAGAGTGTACTATAACTGCCTGTTAATTAAAATACACCTTCAGGTGAAGTGCTAAAACACTCTCTGGGCCCTGGAAACGCTAGATTTTATCCCTGCTAACCATCACATGAGGAATTTGTTTCAAATTTACATGAGCCTATGCCTTCCTTTGTTATAAAGTTTTTGCCTGATCCTATGACCTGTATTCTTCCGCTGGGATTTCTTCAGTTCCAGTTCTGCACTGTCGCACAGCCTCTCAACAGCTTCTTGGGGAGCTGCATGATCTGACAGGGAGTGGACACAGAGTTCTGGATAAACACATTCTTTAAAAACTGCAGGAAATATCAGGGTAGTGCTCACATGAGTCTTAATTTATCCTCTAGTCACTTAATGCAGATAATGGAGGCCGGTGACAGAGAGCGTGCCCTGGGCTATACGCTGCTTCATTACACACACGTGGCTCCCTTTAAGTTTAATGTGAATTTAACCTGCCAAGGAAAGAGGGGGCATACCCTTCAGGGTGAGTGCATGCTCTCCAAAAGCTAATGAACTCCCACAATAATGCCTGTTTCTAAGATAACTCCAAAGACTGAATATTGATAACTAAGCACTTTTATGACTGATACTTCTGCTTCAAGTGTTCATCTCAATCAACAGCTCTTTACATCATTAACACCACTCTGAACATCAAATGTGTGGGGAGCATTCCTGCTTTCAGGACTAATTTTTTTGTGCCACCTTCAAAGAGATGCCCGGTTCAGAAAGGCACTAAGGCACAGCCCTCACAGGGCCAATATTGCGCTTCTGGCCGCTTTGCCTTTGCTAACACCTCGGACTTTTGGTGCAGGTGCCCCTCTGGGCCTGCCCAGAGGCTGAACCCCGCGCTGGAGCCCCAAATGTTCCATGTGCCAAGGACCCTCCGCGGGTCTCTCCCGGCCGCCCGTGGCGAGCGCTGCGGGGCCGCGCCTCTCGCAGCCGCCCACGCTTCACCAGCCCCGGCTGCCGAGCTAGAGCCGCGCTCGCCTCTAAAAATAGCGCGGCTGAGCTAAAAATAGCAGCGCCTGGAGCGGCTCCGAGTGCCCCCGCCACCGCCACCGCTGCTGCTGCTGCTGCTGATTCTGTGGGAGGAGAGCGCCCCCGGGAAGGGCCCCGAGGGGAATGGATGGATGGATGGATGGATGGATGGATGGATGGATGGATGGATGGATGGATGGATGGATGGATGGATGGATGGATGGATGGATGGATGGATGGATGGATGGATGGATGGATGGATGGATGGATGGATGGATGGATGGATGGATGGATGGATGGATGGATGGATGGATGGATGGATGGATGGATGGATGGATGGATGGATGGATGGATGGATGGATGGATGGATGGATGGATGGATGGATGGATGGATGGATGGATGGATGGATGGATGGATGGATGGATGGATGGATGGATGGATGGATGGATGGATGGATGGATGGATGGATGGATGGATGGATGGATGGATGGATGGATGGATGGATGGATGGATGGATGGATGGATGGATGGATGGATGGATGGATGGATGGATGGATGGATGGATGGATGGATGGATGGATGGATGGCACGGCGGGGACAGGGCACGGCGCTCCTCCCCGGGCCGCGGGTGCTGCTGTGTGGGGCCGGGGTCGCGGCACCTGGGCAGGGTCCCTGCCTCCTTCCCTCCCTCCTTCCCTCCTCCCCTGCCTCTCTGGGCCTGCGGGGTACCGCGGCTCCCCGGGAGCAGAGCCCTTCCAAGGGTGCCCAGTGACACCGGGAATGCCTGTCCCCATTGAGGGTAGCAGGGCACAGGCACAGGTGAGCTGTCTGTCCTCCTGGGAGACATTCAAAAGCCTCCCGGACACGGCGCTGGGTCTCCAGCTCTGGGTGGCCCTGCTGGAGGAGGGGCTGGACCAAATAATCTCCAAAGGTCCCTTCCCACTGCCAGTGCCCTGAGATCCTGTGAAATCCTGTAGAGCCTCGCTCGGAAATAGCAGAACTGAGGATCCTCGTTCACGCAAGGATTCCAGGAGCGTGCTAAAATTCAGCAAGAGCTTTCTAGTCTGGTGTGTTGCTGGTGCTGATGGCTTTGTGGTGGAGAAGGTCTCTTAGGGCAAACTTAAATTGCAGCTAGCAGGTCTCCAGGGGAGAGCTGCGGTGCCTTAAGAGAGCGAGCAGCAGGGAATTGCATTTAATTCCTCCTCCTTTCACTTCTGACGTTCTTTCTGCAAGCAACAGCAGGGCTCCCCTACTATGCTGTATGATCTTGCTCTGTTAACTAATTTTGCCTCGTAACAGGAATGCTCTTGCTTGCACAGTGAAAATAATAATAATAAAAAAATAAATCCCGTGTCAGTAAAGCGTGTTAGCTTCATAGTGCCGTAGTTTTAAACAGTGTTGCTCTATCCTACTGAATGCTCTGCTTGCTTTATGATGTAACCTGCGTCTTGCACCATTGAGAAGATAAGAAAGAGCACATGAAAATCAGAAACCTGTCCCACACCTCTGTAGGTCATTTACTGAGTAGAAGAACTGAGTCTCAATGATGAATCAGTGGTAGTCATAGCACCTTGCAAATGTTCATGCATCTGAAGATACTCAGACCTCCTTCAGAGGGATTCATTGTAATCAGATACTTTTTTTTTTTCAAATTACTGCTATCAGAAAGTGCCTTTCTTCAGAAAATAAGTTCAGTTTTTTTAAGTTTTGCAACAGTCCGGTACAGCTGCACGTTTTTAAGAGTTCATTTTGTTAAGTCTTTAGCAGTCAACAAAGCCCCTTTCAGCCCAGCCCTCGTGTTATTTGAAGAAACTACTTGAGTACATATTTTTGGAACACAAGATAGAGGTGTGGCCTCTCTGTTGCTCCCACGAACATGCACATACCTGCCCGTATTTCTTCATATCTTCTGCTTGGAAACACCTGTGAGCCTCTAGAGGATCAAAATGTGACTTTATTGAGGCCAATGTCAACATCATTGTGGACTTTAGTGGGGGCTGGAGTAGGAACCAAATTTACAATTGTGACTGAAAATCACAAGTAAGGTGCACTTGCCCATTACAATCATTATATATATTTTTAAGTGCTTTATTGGGCCAGCTGTAAAGGATAAAAATGGGAAACAGGTTTTATGAGGTGTTTTTTCTCTCTACTGTTTCTTAAAATAAATTACAAAGAAATAAAAATATGCAAAAAGGTGTCCTGATACTTCTGGACTGGCATAGTATGAAAATACTAAGAAATTGCAACTATGTAAAGAAGTTCCCATCTAAATAAATGAAATGCTTATGAAGTTATAGAAACATGCTCATTCATACACAAAGAGCTGTAGTTGTCCAAAAATACAGAGTCCAAAGGTCTTTTTTAAGACACACTAAGGAATGCTCAGGTATAGCTAGGCAAATAGAGACTTCAAGATCTGGCTGGTGCTGGCAGCCTGATCAATTAGGATAATGAGAAAGTCTTAACTCTTTTAGTTATTTACGTCTGTTTGGCCCCATTCTGCTTGGGAAGTGAATTCCTACTGAAAGCTTTTATGGTTGTCACTCAGGAAAGACGCGTAAAAATATCATTCTTTTCATCCTGCAATAGCTGAATAAGCCCAAATCTCACAAATATATGATGATAACTTTACGATGGATATTTCTCCCAAAATTTTGCTGGTCTCAGCCTTGGCTTTTATCATTAATATCTGATAACATATTTTCCCCTGTCCTCTAATTCCACATTAACTTTGTGACAGTGCATCCTTAGAGAATTTCGCTGTAAATCACAGGTTTAATTTTATCTCAGCACATTTAGACATCAGTGGCTGTCTTTACTTCTTTAATTTAAAACTTTGAAATTGTTAATTTGGCCTCATTAGTTGAAGTGTCACAGTATACAGTTCACAGGAGTATTTGGAAAATTTTAAAATGCTGAGCTAATACTACTTGCCACTTCAGAGGAATTGAAACTCTTTCAAGGCAGCAGCTGAAGTGTTTGCTAGTACAAAAATGTATTGATAAATATTGAGGTCTTGTTTCTCATCCTTTTAATTGTATTTAAAGATGACACAAACTGATGTATCAACTACTCCATAGCAAACTCTAATAGACTTACTGGGAAGACTAATTAATCTCTTCCTTTATTCAGAAGGTAGCTTCTGGGTGTTAGAGGATGCAGTATGAGGACAAGAAGAGATTGGGTTATGTATTCACTTGCTGAAGGGGTTTTTTCAGGTACTTCAAAGGCAGTATCCTGGTGGCAGGATGCTGAACTAGATGGACTGCAGTTCTGATGGAAAGGAACATTATTTTAGTGACATATGTCACAGAAAACTCAGCTTCTTGAACAGACAGTGCTCGTACCTTCAGTGCCTTGTACTGGCTCTGTAGTTACCCCCTGAACTGTGCTTCCTACAGCCTCATATGGGGCTTTTTCCTTGGCATTTAGGAACAGAAGCGTCGCTGTTCCTGCTGTCCTTGGGCTAGAGGCTTCATGGAGCAGAGCTGTTTTATTGGCTTTAGGCCACCAGGAGCTTTTTGCTTATTCCGAAGAAATTTCCAGTTTGCTGGAATTTCCAGTGCTTCACCCTCTCATGTCACTGCTGAGGCCACACTTGTGGCTGGTGGTGACTTTGCTTTGTGACACCTGACACTGCTTATGCCTCACCAGTGCCGACAGTGCCAGGCTGAGCTTCCTGGCCACCCTGCCAAGTGCACAGCATGCCCCTGACATGACACAGAGAAAATAAGAAGTTCCCAGTTTTTCCTTTCCCCTCTTCAGCCATCAGTGTGTTATTTCTATCCGGTGCAGCTGCTGCAGGAAGAGGCTGTGTTACCTCTGTGAACTGCGGAGACTTGTAGCTCACTGCTGTGAGCCAGCAGGTTTCAAATGGGAACTGCAGTTCCTTGTGAAGATCTTATGTTCAAGATGGTCACCTTTGACCTACCACATGGCACATGGTTTACAGCTCTGGAGGCTGAAAAATGGAAAATAGAAATAATACTAGACAGCATGACGATTTAAAGGGATGAAATTGTTTTCCTGTTGAAATCTTAACAAAATAAATTATAGACTTAATCACATAGTTCATTCATGCAATGGTGTGGCTTCAGCAATTGTTCTGAACACTGGTTTTATCTTACAGTGCTTTATACCTGAAAAAAGAGGGAAAATTCAGCAATTCATCACTGTATAGAACAGAAGTTGGCTTCAAAATTTCTTGCTTTGTCAGGCAATAACATTCCAATGTCATGTCATGTAGAAAAAGTCAAAGCATGTGCATGAGCGGAGGAAATCCAGTTAAGTAATGGAAAAAAAATCTAAAACTCAAGGGAAAAGAGACAGCAATTACCAGCTGCTCTAGCTGAATATTCCTTTCCGTGCTCTCTTTCAATCTTTTGATTTAATTTCTTTTTTGAAGGTACATTTATAATTCTAAATTAATGTATTTCACACATGTCCTGCCATGCCTTGGTATATAAATACTAGGATAAAATTAACAGAATAAGTCATGTGAAAGCCTGTTAATTAAGAATAAATTTGCTCTGTTCTGTGGTGGGTTTTTTTTTTCCTGCTAGGCATTATTTCCAGTTTCAGCCTTTATAGGCAGGAGGAGATCAAATAGTAAATAAAACATACAAGACTGGTAGAGTTGGGGTTTCTTCTGTTTGTAGGTCAGTGGCCCTGATGGAGCCTGTGGCTTTATATTGCTTAAAACAATTGAGACATGTTATCAACCAAGCTATAATGAAAGAAGAAACAGAGCCTGAATGTTTTTTCTCATGTATAACTCACATTGTGAATAATATTGTTTATAGGAAGGCTGTAAAGTCTCAAAACACTTTACCAGTGCAGCCCTGCATCTGACTAGGAGTTCATTTGGTCAAATATGTCTCCAGAACTGGCCATAAGTAGATGTCTGGGAAAGTCTAAGGACAGGATAAGAACACAGTACTTTCCCTTTTTCCTTTCTCAGCCTTTTGAGGGAAAATGGCCTTCAATCTTTGGCTGACCAGTGTGGTGGACACATAAACCTCAGAGTATTCCAACAGCACCCATCTCATGTTTCAGAGTTTATTTGTGTTAAATTGTTTCTCGTGACTCGCTGGCTGTGCTGGACTGGTGCTTGAATGTGGCAGATCAAGACTCATTTTGTGAGGCACATGTCTGCAAAGAGTGAAGGACAACTCTTGCCCTGAGAAACTTTAAACCTCTGGTTTAACCAGACAAAACAGCTTGGAGGGGGGGAAAGGACACACCGTGGTCTTTGATTCTCTAAGTTAGGCACTAATTATAAACATATTCCTAAAATCTGACAGAGAGTACATTGCTGCACAGTCACTGCAGCAGAACCCTTCATAGCAATTTGAAGCTCAAGGAAATTTCCATGTGACCTTCTTCACAGGGAATAGAGAAAAACATTTGCTTGCTCTGGGGGAGAGCAGAGCATGCTGATGGAGTAGGCTGCACATCCTTGGCTGGATGCTGCCACAAACCTCCCAGGCAGTAGGGAAAGGGATACTCCAAAGCCTAGACCATGCTCATGGTGAGTCTTGGGCACTGATAGAAGGGAGAGACTGTATTGCACCCACCCTGCTAAAGTCAATGTTCTCTCTGCTAAGAAATAAAAGAGACTTTTGGAAGAAACAGCAGGGAGATGGGGGTAGATGTGAATTCAGGGCTTCAATTTTCAAAGGAGTCTAAAATAACTGAAGTAAAGTGCCAGCTGCAAGTTCATATCCATCAGCAGAGACAGCATAAATTTATTTATAGCTTGATTTTACCTGCCCAGGAAGGGGCCATTTTTCTTGTTGATAAATGTGAAGTGTTTCACTTACAGTGTGCTTATTTTAGAAACCCAAAAAAGTGTCCCTGCCTTTATTAAAATAAGTACTTGACTGTGTTGCACTGGAATCCATGAGCTTCCACAGCATGGCTGTGTACTTGAGAGGTAGCTCAGTTACTTTCTCAGGCAATCATGTAATTTGTGCTTCATCAATTACAGTTTATATATTAATGAATAGGCTCCTTGCTGTCAAGTTCTTTCATTTGGATGCTGTGTAAATGATAACAATTTGCAGATGAGCTCTGGCCCATGAGAAGCCCAACAGGAGTCATTCTTCATCCTGCAGGGCAAGAGTGTTGGCTAATCAGTACTTGAGAAGCCCACAGATGTTTAATTGAGATAAAAGGGCTGATACAATTAAGGTGCTCTTTCTATTTATTTCAAAATCTTGAAAGTGTTACTAGGAAATTATGTGTCTGTCCTGGATGAGAAGAAATAATTGATCTGTATGCAGAAATTACATGCAGGGGTGAAAATGTCTGAGCACTTACAAAAAGAAAGAAATCCTCCTAATATAAATCGCTAGTTACACCACGTCCTGTTTTGCTAATGACAAGAGATAGAAAATAAAGAGCAGAGTCATATTTTTTCCACATGCTTTTATGGTTTTCTCATTATTTGTCTCCTGTTCTTATTTTTCTGCCTGTATAGACACCCAAACTGTAGCACCTCCCTTATACATCAAAGAAATTTGGTGAAGGACTGCCTTGATCTTTCTTGCTTTCATCTGCCTCTCATTGCTGCTCCACGTTTTCTCTGTAGCTAGGTGGATACCACCCAGTGACAGCAAAGGCATTTGAAAAGGAGTGTCTTTGCTCTGTGGAGAGGCCTTGCAGCTGACAGGCACACAGCTAAAATTGGATCCCATGATCAGTGGGAGGATGGCCTGGGTTTGGGTTCATCCATATCTTCACAGGGGCTTGCTGGGGTATCACTTATGTAACTGCAACAGTTGCTTGATTTGCCTCCAGCTCTTAACAGCTAATCATGTGGCTTATGATATCAGATAAATAAATACCACAAAATACAAATATCATCGTGTTCATCCCATACAAGTGTGATAAGCTTTAGTAGAGGCAGTTGAGTGACAGAACTGTTCCACAGAAGTTCCAAAACTAAGGATAAGAAAGGGTGCCATATTAGCATAAATATTGGAACCCCTCTGCTTGTGCCTTTACATTCTTTTTTCTTTTTTAATTGATTGAATCTGGAGGGTCTGTCTTGATTCCCAGATTCGTGGACTTTCAAATTTTCACATTTTTTTAGCAATTTGTATCAGAGTGAGTCCCGAGAAGCCCAGGGGCGGGTCTCCCAGGGCTTCAAGTCTCAGAGATTTGGCTAAGCTGAATTCTAAAAGGTCTCACATTTCCTGCTGCTCAGCAGGAAGGCCAAATGTAGTTTTGGGGTTCACAAGAGAGAGGATGGTCCTGCTACTTCCACAAAGCTGGTGGGCCTGGAAACAGCAAGTGTTGGACTGGCTGCAGACCCAACAGAGGGGAGACCATATGGTGTGACTGAGTCCTGGGAGCCTCTGCTCCCCTGCAGCTGGCAGGATTCCTTGCAGACCTTAGTTATAAATTTAGAGAAACCCTATTCTTTGCCAAATATTTCTGTTTCGATAAACCAACTAACAATGCCACAAAAAATCCTAATTTTCTGTAAATCTTTGGACCAGATTTAAAGTCCTGCACAAAAATAGTCAAGCTGGGTTTGTTTTGATGTTCTCGATCGAGTTTGTAAATGCTGCTTCCATAGCTGATGCCTGACAAGGGATCCAGGCTTCTGCAGGTACTGAGACATGGACCCAGAGTAATTCCAGTCCACTAGGAAATTAATGTGGGTTTGTTGAAAAACAATGCCTGTTTATTATGTCCATGCAGATCTGAATGCCAAATGCATCTCTTAGACATTGTAGCTCTGCATTCCTATGGCCAAAGGTCCACTCCTTTTTACCCTAACCTGCTCTATCAATAGAAAACCCTGATTTCAAGCATAAATGCCATTGCTTAATAGGTATGACCAAATATGTTTCTGTTTCAGAACTATTCTAAACTTTCCACATTCTCATCAATGGGAATGGCCTCATATATGCCCAAATTTCTAGCCCACTGTACTATGTGGAGATGAATACTAAAATATTACTTTGTGAAGAGGATATTTTGTCAATAGAGAATAATAGCACAGGAGACAAGAACCTTCTTAAAAACTGCACTTGTCACCATCTTTTATGCTGAGAGCCAAATTTTTCAACTCACAGAGCTCTCAAATCCGGGAGCTGATGCTGCTCAGCAGCTTATTGGAGACAAGTCCAAAGCTTCAGAATCAAATCCCTTGTTTTTGGAGAATGATCCTCTCACAGCAGCAAATGCTTAGCTGTATGTTTGAATCCATTTCATTGTAGATAATTTAAAATATCCAGAAAGAGTTGGTCTTATGTTTTCTGTGAATACCAATAGCAAGGTCATTTCTTATCTGTGCATTGTAATTATTGAAAATCTGAAAAAAGCATCTCTTTTTTCTTCTAACTTCCATTCAGCACTTTTACCATCACCTTTTTAGGTGTGCTGTGGTTTATATTCAATGGGTAGGATTGCTATAGAATAAAAACCAATAGGTAAAGCATTTATCTGTCTGCTATAAAAAAGGCCTGACTTTTCTCATATGCAATTTACAGTCTGTGTCTCCTGTTGAAAGAACTGTGCATGGATGTAAAATAGCAAAGTGTAATGCTAACCAATTGAACTGATTTATTATAATCCAGTAAAATTAAAGCAGTTTGGCACAAATTAAAGTTACTGCTGCAGTGTTTCTGTAGGGAGACAGATTAGGGTGTTACAGAAATGCAGAAAACACAAGGAAATTGAAGATGCTGTGTTGACAACAAAACAAATCATTAAATAGAAATGAGCCCCTGCTGTATCTGGGTCTTGTTCCCTCACCTAATGATTGCAAAGATCAGGGCTTAATTTATAGTTGGGTAGGTAAGTATTGAGTGTGTGGTATAGATTCCCTACTGTGTCTTACACAGATTTAACAGACGCAGTGATCAATCGTGATGGATTTGAAAATTCCTCCATTCTGAAATTATCCCAAAACACAACAGTTTCTGTTGCTGTACCTGAGTTTAAGCAGAGCTGAGGCAGAAGCTTTGCTCTCTCTCAGTCTGCTATGGCTCAAATTAGAAACGTCACAAAAATTAACACCACCTTTTCAAATGCTGTAGACTACTTGTTTTCATTCTAAGAAAAGGCAGAAATAATAGCATCTGAATAGGTGCTGAGCTATTTTAAAGACAGTGCTAAAGCATGGTTTTAACAAAGTCTTTGTGGAAAGCCCACAGGACTTTGGCTTGTAAGGAACATTGACAAATAACTGCTTTTAAGAGACTGAACCTTTCACGTTCAGAAACTGTAGCAGACAGTTCCCTTGGTACACCACCTGGCATTTTGCCCTGGAAAAGGGTGTTCATCATTCCAGGCCTGAGCTTGCACTTAACTGGAGGATGTTACCAGTGGCATCACCTTGCCTACGCTCTGCCTCCATGGGTGGTGTTGATCACCCCAATGAACCTTCAGAATCTGATCTGTCATCTGATCAGTTTTCAAAATACTTCTTGCCAAAATAATTTCCCTTTTTTGTGACTTTCAATGGGGAAACACATCATTCTTTGGAGATTGTAGGGCTCCCTAAATCGAACACGGCTGCAGCTACAAAATCTATGCAGTATTTCTTCTCATTAGAATGAAAATTCTGCATATTTCAACAAAGTTAAAAGCAGATGTCCTGAGGTTTATTCACAGGTCTGATACTCAGAAAATCAAGTTGCATTTCTTTGCCATTAAATCTTTTCATGTCATTACAATGAACAAAGCCAGCTCCTTCAGCCTCCACAACAAAGACAATACTTTTTCTTCCCCCTAACTGCTATTTATCTGGTTTGCAAACTTCAGATATAAACTTCTTGGGTCTGTTAATGAGTGCCTGACTGTTTGTACAGAGCCTGGGACAGCGATCTGATTGAGTCTTCAGGAAATCACGAGAGCTCAAACAGCAGCAGCAACATTCTGGTATGAGTCAACTGCTGAAAATGCTCCTGTAAGGGACTTGTTAATTAAAGCTGTGACTTTGTTCCATCACAACAACTATTTAGTGCCTGTGTCATGGGTTACATGTAGCACATATTCATTAAATTAAATGTACTTTTGCCAAAGAGTTACAATTTTTGATACATGCTTCTTCTATTCTATCTGTCCTCACTCAGAGCAGTTTCCCACTTTGTTTCACACTTGATGTTTTTCTGCTTCAAATAATCCTAATTGTTGAGCTGAAGTGGTAGGATTGGACACAAGAAGATAAAGAATTACTCTGTCCTAAAGTTGCACATGGTTAAGATCCCTTTTCCATATAATATCCTTCTATCTTTCACGCCTTTCAGAAATGTTTGACATTAAAAAGAAAGCCAAAAGAAGCAAAGATTAAGCCAGAGATAATTTATATATCAAAATAAAGAATTAAAATTATTAGTAGTATTATATGAGATGTAGCTAGACTAATTTAAATCTTTAACCAGTATATATGAAGCTATGATTAAGTTTCACTATTTTCCAAAACATTACCAAAAATGCTTAAGGAATACAACTAAATAAATAGCCTTTAAAAAATAACCAAATATTTTGATGTGTTACCTTGGATTTGAGAGCAGTAACTTCCTTTGCCCATATCCTGTTGTGACTACAGAAGGATGTTTTCAAAAGACCAAAAAAAAAAGAAAAAAAAGCTGACCTTGTGATGATTTTATTAATTTAGGGGCCCATGACAATTAGAAATAAAGTTTACTCTGCTCCCATTTATTTTATAGAAATTTTATTTTATGTCTCAGGTGGCAGAGAATCTGATACAAAAAAAAAAAAAAACAAAAAAAAAAAAAAAAAAAAGTACTGCTCATGATCTTTCCAGCCTTTGTTTTCTCAGAACACTGCCTAATGCTCTCTGTTACCTGCACCCTTTTATATTTAAGATGGCCATTCCAGACAGATGGTTTTGTTAAAAACTAAGGTCCCAGTGTGAGGCCTGAATTTCAGAACCAGTTGAAAGTGCAGTCTCTGAAAGAAACAGACTCCTTTTCAGGTGTCATCAAATAAAGGTCTAAAACCTGACTCTGCCCTTAGATTTTGCTTAAAGGTGTAAACATGTGGTTCGTGAACTTGCAGCAATGCCTTTGAAACCAAAAGTTATTCTGAAATACGTGTATGAGGACAAAATAAAAGGTTTCATTATTCAAGGGACAGGCACCCCTAGTTCCTCCCCCAAATTACAACGTTGCCTTGAAACCAGAGAAAGAATTGTATTGATTTTTCCAGTTCTGATGACACTCGGTGTGTCCTTTAACATTCAGGATCATCTCTAAGGAGATATTTCCTTTACAACTGTCAAATCAAATCAGGCAAATCCAGGTTCACAATTAAGCAACTTCTGCTGCCAGACAACCCTTTGGAGTATAAAGCTACTGAGCACCAGGTTCCTGTATGCCAGTTGACTTATCTGCCTAAGAAGCATGGAATCTTATGTGTGGGTTTAAAGTGATAAGATTTATCTGGTGGAGAAGATTATGCATGCACATTGCAGTGCTACTGGCTTGCTTCACATTAACAAGAAGTAGGTTTAAGATGAATCAAAATCAGTCTTTAAACTGGAGACAGTCTATTTAAATTACAGTTAAAATTATTGCTGGAACTTTTGCATACAGACAAATAGTTTCACTAAGATGAAAGTAAGTTAAAAATGAAGGCTGAGGTTTAGTCTCCATGATCAGACTTGCAAATTAAGGTACCATCTTTTCCTTGATTTTAGTGGGAGTTAGGAACATGACTGGGTTGAAAATCATACCACTGGGCAGGTAGGGGCTGAAATCTTCTGGATTTCCTATGGGTCTGTGTCAGTCTGACTCCTGTGAACTTATGTGGCTTTGGAAATTGAGACTTGGCCCTTCCAGCTGTTAAATTTTACCTGTTAGCTGTAAAATTTACCCTGTTATTGTCTGAGATAAATTCATCTGTCAGCAGTGTGACACTTCTTCATAAAATAGGTGGAATTCTGTGTATGTGGATTCTTGCAACCTGCAAAAATTCAAATTCAATTTAAAATGAGGGACTTGTTTGCTTTCTTTGCTATGTTGGGTCTGGCTTTTCTAGGTCTAGCTTCTGTGATGTGAGCCCATACTATTTTGTGGAGTATCTTTGGAAAATCTTCAATGCTGTGCTTTTTTCCCCACTGCTTCCCTTGGGCACATCCAGCAGAGTAACAGACTGAGCTGCTCCTTTCTTTGCCTCGAAGATGTTTAGCAGAGATGATCTTTCAGATTGCAAAATATGTGACCTTTGCACAATGCCATGGCTCATTTTTGTGGCCTGTAGAAAATTGCCCTGCTAATGCTGCTGTAACAGAGAATTTTCTCTCAAAGTATCTGGTCTAAAGGGTCCTATTAACTGGAGAGAGATTAAACCAAACAGAAGAAATCTGGCAGGGAAAGTAAATTCCTAAGTTCCAGCCTTTCCATACCTGTATCAGTTGTAATGTGGCATTCTGGCCAGGAGACAATTCTTCAGTAGTTTTTATGAAGACCTGCAGAAAGATAATAATAATTAATGTTTTCATTAATACATAACCAATAATACATATTCCTTCCCTGCCAAGGGTCCCAGGTAACCATGGTGCCTACATACTCCTTGGTGGGACCTTTCAGAGGACACAGGAGTCTCAAAAGTAGCTGTAAGTATTCACATTATTACTTGAAAAGTGACTAAGCGCTCCACTTTCGGAATAACAGCTTAAACATTATGATACTATTAAAAATAGATACTTTATTATTGAAACAATGTAAAGTAGATAAGGCTTTCTAGTATCTGCTCTATATCTCACTGTCTTAATTTAGACAAACAGCGTTCCTGTTCAGGATGTTTGCGAAGCACCTGTGGAAGAACTGATGGAAAGTTGTTCTGCCTTAAACTTCCCTTCTCAGAAATGCTGTTCCACTGTACCTTCTCCGAGGCCACATTCCCACTTGTAGGAACTGTTAGCAGTGGTATAAACTCTTTCAGTATAGCAGCTCTGCAGTTATATTAGTCCTTAAAGAGTAAAATAATTGACATGTTACAGAGAACAGACTTTTACCCCAGTAAGAAGCAGAAAGCAGTGGCTTTGAATCAGCAGTCTGGCTAGAAGCAAAGTGTTTTTCAAAACCATATTTTTGGTTTTCATCTACATGGAAAAGACATGTTTTATCACTGTCATTGTGTATCAGTCAAACTTTAATACTGCTACCAATGGATTTATGGAATGACATTATACCTCCAGAGATTATATATTCTCCAGACACGATCTGCAGAGGTAATCTCTTGCAATTCAATCAGTGGAAACTAGGTAAATTACTCATCACACAAGTACACACTCAGGACTATAATGAATTGCTAGGAAAGTCATTAAAAAGTTGGAAATAAAAAAGAGTCTCTGTTGAGAGCGTTGTCACTGTTCTTTATTATTTGTTCTTGAGTCCCGGTTTCCTGGAGATCTTTCCTCATGTGTAGAAACAAGATGTAAATGTATTGGAAGTACAATAGACCTCAGAGTTTGGAAAGATTTTCAAAAGCAGGCAACTTTCTGTAGATAAATCTGTGCTCATATATAGAAAATGTTGAAACTCTGAAATATTGAAAACTTGGATCAAGCAATTTGCTGAATGTTGCAGCAAATGAGATCTGTGTAAGGCAGCAGAAAATACAGAAATTGGATTCTGTTCAAAAATGGGCTTAAGAACATTGCCTCTCTTTATAGCACACAAAAGGGTATTTCAATTTGACTTGACGTGTGTTTGCACCATCAACAGAGCCTCTTAACAGGGCTACTTAAAATTCCCAGTAGATTTCAATTTCCCATTTCCTTCAATTTGAAGTTGCTCAAAAAAACATATGAAAAAATGGTTTGAAAGTGTAAACTTTCCAGTGAGCTCAAATAAGATGGCCCTCTGTAATGGTGGGAAATACTTAGTTGGACACCCCCTAAGTCTCCCCATTTCATTGTTTTTACCCTTTTTCTTTGACAAAGGGATGTGCTTTTTCATATCCTCTGTTCAGAGAGATTGAGACACAAAAACACAGAATAACTTGCCAAAGTTCAACAGAAAGTCTCTGGCGAAGAAAGGAATTTGCTTTTTTCTTTTTTTTTCCCTTTCCTTACATAGGAATAACCACAATGTTGCTTGTTGCACAATGTCAGTAATTTTCTGGACACAGCATAGAGTTAGATTTTATGAAAGACAAAAATTAGATTAAACTACTAATGCCTTGTATATCTTAAGCATTTCAAATTTGGGGCAGTTATTCATTTTGAGAAGAATGTTCTTTTTATAAATGGATTTTCTCTCCCTTTTTAATCTTTGGATATTTTTTAGATTATCACTTCGTTCTTCTGCCATGCTTTTTCACTGCATATATTGAAATCAACTCGTCACTGCCAATCAGGGGAAGATTTGGGGCATTTACCAAAATAGTTTTTTCTTTCCCTTAGTGACAAGAGCCTCCAGCTGCTGTGATTTAGGGCTTTGCCATTCCTTGAACTCAGGAGAGCCACCCCACTTTAAACCAGGTAGGCATGGTGCTGGATGGTACTGAAGAGCTTGTTGCAGTTGTATTTGCCAGCAGAAGGTTACAGCACAACTGGCAAAATTAATGAAAAAAAATTATTTTTAGAAGTTTTGGAGTGAACAACTACAGGTCTCCATCACATAAGAGTTTTGAAACAGAATAGTACTGATTTTAACTATTCTGTTTCTTTATTGACACCCATGAGTAGTTTCCTTGAATAAAATTGGACATGTAAAGGCTCATGATTAGAAAGTTTGTCAGCTTTGTATTTGTCTGCTTCACGTACCAGATTCCATTGTGGTGCCAGTACCATTCATGCTCAATTTAATAGAGACAAGAGGTAAATGCAGTTTGCTCAGAATGCTGCACCAAATTCTCCATTCTTCATAGCAAACATGGAGTCACCATTTCTGCTGATGTCTCTGCACCTGCTTGTGAGCTGTGGAAGCACTCTGGCTGTGCCTGTGTGCTCCATGCACAATCAGAATGGGTGGCCCTGGAGCTGAACAGCACCTTCCTTCAGCTGTTGGGATGTGCTGCTGCTCCTGGACCAGCTGTTGAAACCAAGTCTTCATGTCAATGCCCTTCTGGCAAACTCAGAGTCACTTGTAGGAATACATCAGGGAATAATGCTAAGTGAAGCAACAATTCCAGCATCAGGTGTTCTGTCCTGCTCTTTCTTATGGTGCTTGTTCAAAAGATGACACCATAAATTGGATGTGTTCAAGCTCCTTGGCAGTGAAAAGCAGTTTGTATCACTGGCTCACTTTGGTAGGCAAGAGATAAGAAAATGCAACACAGCAAGGATGCAGCCAAACTGAGATCAGAAGGATTGATACCCAAACTCTCAACCTGAGGTCTCCTATTCATTCAAAACACAATAAAATCTATGAAACAAAGTTATTAGCTTAAATTGTACATTGGGGACGTGAATGATGAAATGATAATTTATTTTGTTGGCTCAGAAACCCAAATCTGGATAGGGTTGGATGGGCTGATTATCTCAGTGTAAGGGTCATTCTGGGTCTGTGGATGGAAAGTCAGGCACATTAGATTTCTCATCTCCAGTATTCTGTTGATTTTTTAATACTATGTGCTAGTAACTTTCCATCTACAAACCCTGTCTGTTTGGAATTTAGAGGGGTTTGAGAAAGAAATCATATTTTTGTTTGGAAGCAGATTGAAAGAAAAGTATCTATCTTAGCCACACTGACAGGTTAAAAATTACAAGTAAATGCTTGTCTGATTCTTAACTTCTTTTTATGGGTTAATGAACTTAGGTCAGATACAGAAACTTTTTTTTCCTGAATCTGGGAAGTCTGGCAGATTAGAGATTCAGAGGGGTGTCATGGTCAGTCTGCATGTGACACAATTCAGTTCCAAGATCTGGTTCCTGTTCTGGCCCTACTTCTGTCCTTGTCTGTATCCAGTCCACTTATCTAACTACAGAGCACTCAAGTTAGGTCTGGTATCACCCAGAGGAGAGATATTAATGTGCATTTTTCAGTACTTTGTAATATTATCTAACAACACTATTAGCATTAATAATAGTATTAATGCTCTCTACTGTTATTTAACACTCTCTAGTATCAAATATTTCAGAAGGCAAATGGTTTTTATTATATCAGATATTAAACAGTGAGATCCTGTGTTATTCTCCAGAGTTCAACAGTATCAAAGGCTCATGCGTTACTTATTGCAAGCCATAATTCTCAGGTACTCAAAACCATGAAAACTGGGAATAATCTGCCACTTGTTCATGTTACATTCTGTGCTATTCTTACTTTTTGAAATAAAAGAATGAATACTGACTTGATGTTATTGCAAGCAGGAGAGGATAAATATTACCGTATTTTCAGAACTATTATTACCTGAGACATTGCTTGTCTCACTGAATAAACTCAGTTTTTTTCCTCTGGCAGCTTTTTCTCCTGGACCTTCCTACAAGGTCTCCAATCAGTATATCATTCAAGACCACATGGCTGCTCATTTCAAGAAATTGATGTCTCCTGAAGGTGTGTACAGTCTTTAATTATGACAACTTCTATGTAGGTAAAAGGTGAAATCAAAGTCAAGGATATGTTTGTTGCCCCTATTTTTGGGTGGCTGCTGAATTTCTTCCCCTTTCTTTCCTCCCTCTCTCTGTCACTAACTCAAGAGGAGTAGGAGGATTTAAAAGTAAGGCATAAAATGATATGCCCTAAGAGATGTAGAACACTCAATTGGAACTGTAACCTTCCAAGAGGAAGGAGAAGCTTGGGAGAATTCTGACTGTTTAAGGATGTAAAGTCTACGGAGAGAAACTGTTCCACAAAATTACAAGTTCATGTTAGGTAAAGGAATATTATTTAATTCTCCTGTATTATTTTACTCACAGTTTGTGTTTAGGTGTATATGGCAGTGGACTTACAGGAAACGTAAAATGAGAACTAGGGCAGGTATTTGTTTAATTGGGAGAAACCACTGAAGAGTAACAGTGGGATTGCAGCTTTTGATGTTTAGAAAGTTACAGTATCAGTCCTGAGTAACCTAGAGGGAAGTTCCACTAACCACATGTAGTCATGTTCATGAGGGTTCTTCAAATGCTCTCCCACCTGCAAATAGCCACAAATAACTAGAAAGAACATTCAGAATTTTAAAAAAATGTCCTCTGTCAATTGTCTGGAGCTGTGTAAACTTCCAGGTGCTTCAGGTGCAGATGAAACAGGTGGAGTTGAATGGCCACAGCTGTAATTATGTTCCTGCAAGACTTCCAGCCCTTGGACTCCAACAGCTTTCTGACCAAAAAAATCACTGATCACATGCAGTGATCTTTATAATAACACAGGACTGTTGAACAATAGATAAGATTGCTGCTGTGGTTTTGTTTTGTTTTGGGTTTTTTTTGTTTTGTTTTGTTTTGTTTTTTTTTTTTTTTGCCAGTAGACCAATCCTTTTGTCAATTTGCAGTGCCAAATGCTTTATCTTAAACTGCCTTGCTCAAATACAGTGCATCTTTTCATTGCAGTGTCAGAATCACTCTTTGAAAGTTTCATGACCTCCACCATGCTACAGTTCACGACCATCCCACTCATATTAGGAGCTGGAAGCTGGATTGTTGAAAACTGAACTCTAGGAACTCACATCCTAAAGAAGATCCTGAAGAAGATGTGTAGAATTCACATCCTGGAGTTTTACTTATAAATATGCAGAAGCATAAGGACTAGTTAAGAGCAGCAAACACTGACATATATAATTGAAATTTTATTCTCAACTGGTGAAGTCTAAATGAGGGAGTGAAGGTCAAAAAATAAAAGTAACAGAGGTGTTTTGCAGTCTTTTTGTCAATTACATTCTTACAGCTCAGAAAAAACTACACAAAAGATATTCTTAGTATAAAAGAAGCCAAGTGCTTTCTTCCCAAGCAGGTTTCCATTCTTTTTTCAAATGTCAGTACTGCTCCTCTGCAGCAGAATTCAGTCAATCTGGAAAGAGCTTCTCACAGTAGGTGCTAATCAAAATTTCCAGTGGCTAAAATTTCTAATTCTTAGGTGTTTCACGATCTGAATTTATAGCTCTCAAGAGTCAGATTTGGAACCTTTAATCTTAAAACTCTTATTTTACTTATTACAGTGCTTTATCATTCACACAGGTTTTCCTTGTAGAGCTAACTTTTGCATACATATCAAAAACTGCAATATTGCAAGGATATCAAGGTTCTCTTCTGTACATACCTGATGCTGTGAAATGCTGATTTGCCACCTGCTCTGTAAAGCTTTACAAGAGATTATAGAATTTTGTGCCTCTGAAAAATCTGGTCAGAGTAAAAAGGCCTTCTCCAGTATCCTTCTAAATATTCTCCAATCTTTTTGAAATGCATCTGCTTTTTAAACTACAACTTGTTTGGCCTCACTCCAGACAGTGGCCAGCCCCACATGTCCAAAACTTTTGAGCACTTGTACAAACTACAATTTGCTTTGACATTTGGCAGTAATCACAAAAGTAAAAGATGGAAATGAAGTCAGTGTCCTTCAAATGCAACTGGAATATTGAGCTTCTAGGAGATTGTATTTCCCTCTACAGTCAAAAATACTATTTCCTCATGTAGCTCAGTTATATCCAGGGATATGCAATCTGACATAGAGCTCCATTTCCATCCTTAACATCTCCTGGATGGACACAGGACTTAATGAAGGCTGAGGAATGTTTGACTCCTCAAGGCTTACTCCATTTAATCTTTTACAATGAAAACCAAATCACCACATAACAGAAAATGTGGTGTGAAAAACCCTCTGTAAGTGCATGATGAAATAGCTCCTTTTGCTAGGATGACAATGAGAAACTGATGACCTTGAGCCTCAGGACATCTTGAATCACATCTTGGAGCATCAGTTAGCAGTTTCCCCTTTCTGATAGCAGCTGCATACTCATCCATGAAATATAAACTTTCTGGGTAGCAATAAATGCCAACACAAAATTAGTGCAGCTTTTCTTAAATTGTAAATTGAAATGAAGGTTAATAAATATAGCCATACTGGCTCTAATTTCTATTCCTAAATTGACATGGGTGAAAGCCACAAAAATGAGATCCAGATTTGATACTGAACCAGTAATAGCACTGCTGAGGCACTTATCCTATGCTTTTATGCAGATAGAGACATGGGGTCAAATCCTTAAACAGTATCATAGACCAACTGTAGTTGGTATAACTCAACTAATTTCACAGCATTTAATCCATGCCAGATTTTGAGAACTGATGAAGGACAAAGATAATAGAAGAAAATGGTGTTCATCAGTAGGGAAAAATTAGGATTTGGTGGTCAGTAGATCTGCATTATTAATAATGCTAATATCATGCAGTCTTGTACTGTATTCCCATAGGGAATTCAAAACCTTAGGATTATAATTTTCATTTCTACCCATTTTGCTATGATTATTTGTGATGTTAGTGTTTCATTGGACTGAACCTACTTTTTGTTAATACAGCTGCTGTTGATTCATCTGCACCAAAGAGTTTGCATACCAGTGTTAAATGTGAGTAGTTTTATTTCAGTTTGTTTTGAAAATAGGTCTGCCTCCATTTGTTTGGTTTGGAAACACTTGTCTTCTTTTATGCTAAAGGTGTTCTTAAAAGGCATGTATGTGCCGAAAATATGCATCCTCAGGGTTAAGATAATAGTATCTGCTATCTAATCTAGTATCTAACTTAATTGTATCCAGCACGTGGTTCCTGTTTGCACAGATACACCTGCTAACCTGCAGAGTGGGACTTGCTGAAACACCTCCTGCAAGCACGGCTCTGGCAGTCATAAATTGCTTTAGTTTTCCACTCCAAATTCAGGCCACCGGCCCTTTGAATTCCTTGTTATTCCACGCTGTATTTTTCATTTCCCTAGCGGCTCCGTGTGCCTCTGGACCGCTGAAACAGGTTTTGAGGAATAAACGGGGGTTTGGAAAGAGAATGTTGCACTGCACCTTGACGCCACCTCTTGGCTGAAGCCTGCAGGACTCGGTGTCAAGGCACAGCCTCTCCTGCCCTTCCCGTTTTGATAGGAAGGAAGATTGATGGAAAGGAGCCCGTTCATACATTTCCCTGGAAACACAGACTTCACTTTGGAATGTCTTTGGTTTCCCTCATTCACCAGGTTGTGAGGAATATTCTTCTTATCTCTATTCTGTCTTATCTCTCTCCGATTGTTACATACAAGACACACTTCCTACACAGACACCTCCTGTTTTAAAATGAAATTCCAAAAGCTGGGAAGATGGAAGCTCCTGTTTTTCCACAGTGCATGCATAGTGGAAGCCACGCATCCGAGGGCTGCAGAGGGCCTGAGCAGGGCACTGGGAAGCAAGGACAGCTCAGAGGCAATGGTGAGGTGCAGCTGTTCCAGCAAGAAACACACAAGTCAAGAAGGCAAACATAACCCTTGCCCACAAAGAGTCAGAAAAATCAGATCCTCATTAGACAAGAGCAAGAGAACAAGTTCAAGATCATAACACATTACAATCAAAACTTCCTTAGCTTTGTTTTTTAACTCCTCATGCTCAACAGTGGTTTCCTTTTATTTCAGAGCTGTCTTTTCTATAATAATTTTAAGATTAATATTTTGTATTAATCACTTTAATAGGGATTAAACAATGCTCTAATAATAGAAAGAAATGCCATGAAAAGTTTTCTGAGAAGATTAGTTTGACAGAGAGCTGATCCTGACATAGAAGTGCATGAGGACTAGAATCTCACCTCCTTGAGAATATCAAGAGGACATAGAGTTTGTTCAGCTGGGTTTGCCACAATAACAAGTGTTCCTAGATGATGTATCAGAGAGAAACATTATCTGTGTTTCTTAAAACGCTTTCTTAGGAAGATACTCATCTTACAAAGCTAAGCAGAATCAAATTGTTTTGTGCAGTTTTTGATAATTCAGAAGCCCACACTGAGTACAAGGTGCCTGATGATCATAGGAGCCATAATGTGATATTCTCAGTAAGAGAAAGTGAGGACCCAATATAATTTTTGTCAGTAGTCCACTGAGGAAATTCAAATCACCTGTATCATTTAATATTTATCTTCACTAAAAGATACTATATATGAGCTAAGACCTTTTTCTGACAGGTTAGCTGCAGAAATGCCTGCCTTGGCAAAAGAAATTTTATCCCTCAAGGAATAAAATTCAAAATTTAGAAGTCACCATGAAAATGTACATCAGAACTTCTGTGTTTTGAAGTGTTAAGTAGGGCAGTAGCACAATGGAGGTACAGTTGCTGCTGTTGGGGTTGATGTGCAAATCATTTGAGCAGTATAAAATTACTTTATGCCTACAAAAATAGGCTTCTGTTTATTATTTGCATAATCAAATATCATTTGCATAAACAAAATAAGCCTGTTTTGCCAGCCTACTAGAACAATGGAAGGACAAAACTAATTTTCTGCTTAGTACAAGATTACAGCATTTTTTCTTTTCATGTACAATTTTCTCCCACAACCATCTCCCACTATTACTTTTGCTAATTACTAAATGTGGAGTGCTTCTAAAACCTTGGCATTTATTAGAGCTTTGACAGGTACACATTCTAAAGCCATATATTTTCTTATCTGTTCTGAATCCATACACTCAGTTAGGTATAACCTTGTTTTCCAAATGTGTGAACTGTGTTGGATTTTGCCAAATGTGTGATCTGTGTTGGATACCACATATTTCAGTGGTAGGCTGAAAAGAAAATTTAGGTCACTTGGTAGTGATGGAGACATAGAAAAATCTGTAAATCTAAAGAGAAAGACTGACACAGCTACGAAGATTAGTTCTGAGAAACCAGAAGAAAATACAGAGTGCAATACTTTGTTTCATTTTAAGAATAAATGCACAGCAGATAAAACACTGTGAAGAACTGACTGATATTTCCAGTACATAAACTGCACCATTTCACAAGGCATCTGTAGTGTTCCACTGTAGATTCAGAATTGTACAAAGTGAGAGATGTGCAGTGGATAGGGCTTTCTCCTGAACGTGTTCAGGCACATTTTGGATTTCCAGTTCTAAGGTATAGAAGGACACTGGTTTGAATTTGTTGCTTCATTGGGCTTTCTGCACTTCTAGATTTCATGAAGTTACTAATGTTGCAGTGGGTAAGAGTGCCATTGAATTAGCTGATTTTTTTTCACATAAAAAGTTCTTCTAATGACCTTTAAGTATGGCTTTTAGAGAATAGCAAGTGCCAACTTCCATCAATTTGTTAATAGANGAATAGAATAGAATAGAATAGAATAGAATAGAATAGAATAGAATAGAATAGAATAGAATATTCAAATGGAAGGGACCTACAATGATCATCCAGTCCAATTGCCTGACCAATTCAGAGCTGACCAAAAGTTAAAACCTGTTAATAAGAGATTATTCACATGCCTCTGAAACACTGATGAGCTTGGAGCGTCAACCACCTTTCTGGGAAGCTTGTTCCAGTGTTTGACCACTCTCCTGAGAAAGGAAATGCTTCTTGATGTCCAGTCTGAATCTCCTCTGGCAAAGCTTTGAACCATTCCCATAATTTGTATCACTGGATGAAATAATAGGGAAACAATGGTGAAATAGTAGTTGTGTCTCTTTTAATGTTAAACTAACATTCAGAATGCTCTTGAAATTGCACAGACTTATGACAAAAGTTAGGGAGAAACAGTTAAGATAAAGCTTCCTGAGCAGTTGCTTATCTCCAACACAGAGCTAGCTTTGTTGTAGCTGTAAAGATGCATCTCCAATGTTCTTGTGCTAAAAACCATGGGCCATTTTTTGGCTTCCCCTAAAGAATGGAGAAACATGTGTCTGTCCCATGCCTTAAGAATAGGTATATTAGCTGGAGATGAAGCAAAGATCAGGGATATGATATCACTCACAAGTGTTCTTGTGGAGATAAAATTATACAGAGGTGTTTTAAGAGTCACGAGAACAGCATGATTTATGAATATACTGTGAAAACAGGAATTCCTTGGCCATTCTGAGTGTCTGTGTAGGAGGATGTTTACATTTCTTACTCTCAGCAGAAGGCACACTTCCTAGAAAGAACATCTAATGAGTATGGAAAGAGGATAAGGTGTGCTGCTGAAGGCACCAGTGACAAGGTTTCAGAAGTGTCTCAGGAATCAAAAAGAAGAGTTCATGTTCCAATGGAAATGTGAAAGTTCTGGAGCAAAAAAATGTTATGAGGCATTGTTTCTACCTGAACAAAGGAGAAAAATCAGCGTAATTTTTTTTTTAATCAGTGCTTTATTTATTTATACAGCACTGAGCCTGAGACTTAAACTTAGCTGTGGCATCCAGAACATCCTCTAAAATTCTCAGTTATTAGGGATTAATAATTACCAATTAATATTAAGGAGCTGAATAACATTTTTGGACCTTGAAAGCATAAGACAGCTGTAGAAGTCTATTCTAACCATCATTTCCATGCTACAATGATGTTTGCCCCAGATTCACAGACTCCAAGTTTGAGTCAGATTTCCTGAGGCTGATCAGCTCAGTAAGGGGAGCAGAAACCTTGGCTGATGTACATAAGGTGCTGTCCCAGATAAGCTGGCAGAAAACTAGGAAAAAACACTCATAAATGATTAATCAAAGCAGCCCTAAACAGGAGATCCACAAAGGTAACCCACACTCATACAGAAGAATAAGCCACCCAAATTGTTAGTTAATCCTGCAGTTCTGAAAAATCTTACTAAAGCTCAGCCCTTTGACTCCACCAAGTCCATCAATACAGGGAAGTGCAGTGGACCAAGGCACTCTACCCTAATTCTCTTCCTATTCTCCCATTCCAGGAATGACAGTGTGTCCACCAAGGGCTGCTCTCAGGGGTTTTGGGGGTTTTTTGGTCCTAATTTTGCAGTATCTGCTCTGCTTCCATTAGCAGAGTACTGGATCCATCAGTCCAGCAAAACACACACACCAGCATGGTGAAGCTGTGCTAGGAATTGGTCAGGTCACTCCACCAAGCTAAAGGATCTCCTGCAAGAAGAGCTGAGGTAAATCTGCCTCTCTGAGCACACTTTCAGGTGTCCACAACCTTGGCCTTGAGAAAAAGCCATTCCTTCTCCTCTCTTCCTCCCTGTTGACCTACAATTTGACTACCAAGTCAAGGTCAACGACCAATGATGGCAGGATGAGCTTTTCAGACCACTGTATGTTTTACACAATTCCCTGGACTTTTAAGAGTCAGGATATACAGGATATACATTACCCAAAAGGACTTACAAGTAATATTTTCTGTAAGTACATGAAGCCATGTGACTGTTTCTTGTGCACCTTTTGGGAAGTGTTGATCATACTATTGCTTCATATGCCGTGACTCATTTTTATAAATATGAAACCCAAACACACACACAAAAAAAATGTGTACAGAAACATATGCTTTAGTAATTGGAAAAAGGAATAATAGCTTTCTGTAAGAGGAATTTTATTTTTCCATGTACCAGCAGAGTATTTAAGTGGTTAGATGTGGCACATACTGGTCTTTTTATAATCTGTGTTTTTCCCTTTATAATTCTCTGCATGAGACAGACATTAGTCAAAATAACAATTTCCATTCAGGTTTTAGCCAGTTAAAAATGAAGTTGCTTTGTGATTTTCAAGCCCATAAAAATTGTGAAAAAGAACAAGCTGTTTCTCCTGACAATATAAAGACATACAAAACTCCAGAATTTTCTCCACAGTTTCTATGAACAGTGTATACAGTCAATTATATAAACATAATTTTATCCTTACAGATGAGGAAGCTTAGTTGTCATTAATCTTGGGCAATTGAACAAATCATTTGGCAATCAGTGAAAATTAATGTGTTTATATAGGCAAACATCAATTTTCTATCACTGCAGGTTTATGGAGCACTAGTAAGCTGCCTTTTAATAAAAAGTTTTGTAGTCTCTAAAAAATAAATACTTACACCACCCTCACAAGAGTGCTGCAATGAAGGGACTATCAAATGTATAACTACTGCATCATTCAGTTGTTATCCATGATTAAACAACTTGCCTAGTTCATAAATTCTTCTTGTCACACTATGAGTCCTACACTATGCAGGCAACTCCATTTGGGATCTGAGTTCCTTCACAGTACCACTGCACATTACAAGATCATCTTCTGGGAGTATCTGCCCAAAATGATGCACCAGCTGGAGCAGAGTAGATGAGTGTTACCATCCTCATTTACAGGGAGCAAATTAGGACACCAGAGATTAATTAACACACCTGTGATCACTTTGGAGCTGGGAATTAAGGGGTAGTTTTCCAAGTCTGACTATAGTGTTTTAATCACCAAATCATCCTTCCCATCAATTTCAGAGGCTGTGCTGTTGAAAGGGGTATTTTTAAAAAGGGAGGAAGAGTGTAGTGGGAGCTATTGGAGGATGGAGAGAACAGGAGTCTTGTCAAAGCCACTGTGCACTGACTGCATTTTGCTGCCAAAGGAGAAAGTAGCAATCAGTCAGTACTTTAAACAGGGGTGAAGCATCTTGACATTTCTCTTGTATACCTCATTCTGGAATCCTTTACTTATACTTACTAAAAGATTTTTTAAAACCCCTTTCCCTACATAAGTAAAACAAATGTGAAGTCTTGTTGTTGCTCAAATAGGAGAAGAAAGTGTTCTCCCCTAATTTTGGTGAGATCTACACAGGAATTGTGTCACATGCTGACAGCTCCACTGAACGCCGTGAATGTGTTACCAGGGCAGAACCAGTCAGAGCAGATGTGGGTTATGGCCAAAGGTTTCAAGCAGTTCAGAAATGCCAGAATGGGTGGTCGTTGTGGAGAGCTGATTACTTTTTGCCTTCCTCCTGGGGAAATTCCTGTTAATGTCAACATGAGCACTCACAGCAGTAAAAGGTGCAGAATTTGGCACGTGCTTAGAAAACAGTGTGACAAAGAACAACAGGCAGTGTCACTCAGAAATGTTTTCTTGCTTTATCTGGTGTTTCAGAGATGTTTCCTCCCTTTAAAATTGTTGTTATCCAGTCACCTGACAGCATTGCAGCATTTAAGGATTGCTCAAAACAAACCATGCTGAACCAAACCTTGGGGCTTAAAAAACACCCATGTCCTTAATGTGCCAACATAGCCTGTTTGTGAGGACAGCTAGCATTGAAAAGAGACTCTGAAATCAAATCTAAGTAATTGAGCCTCACTTACCACTGGTTTCTACTGAAGAAATAGTCTTCTTTGCACTGAAATGCCAAAATGAGCAGTTCCCCCAGCAGACAAAGTGTTAGCACTGCAGACTACAGCACCTGGCCAATAGATGTGAACTTCACGAGTAACTCTCCTTGTATCCCTGCGTATTGCACTGGCCAAAAACCTAATATTACATCAATTAAAAATAGCAGCAAAAATTGAGGGAAAAAATGAGGTTTTGGAGAAGTTGGTAGGTGATCTGTGATGGCTGACACATATCTCTGAGTTTCACAGACACATCAAGAATAAACTGCTGTGGTTATATAACCTGTCTTTTCCCTAAGTCTTCTCTGCATTCATTGCTATTTCTGAGAGTTGTGGAGAAAGGGTTCAGATGTCCAAACCTTGTTTATTTACATCCCACTTCTCATTAAAGTGTTCCAAAGGCTAACATATATTGCAATGAGGAACATATACCTCTCCTCTAACATGCATTTGTTTTGTTTAATTTCTGTTCTGTTTATAGGTAGTCCTAAGCAGGAATAAAGTTACTTCTTAACCATCCTTTTGCACAATTAAATACATTCTGCCCCCGAAATTTGACTCTTTGGAGAGTGTTTTCGAGAGTTCATCATGCTTATGGATCTTCTCTGTATCCTTCCCAATTTGTAAATAATTCTTGAATTGTAAGGTTTTAAAGTAAGATGTATAATTCCAGCAGCAACTGTTGAGGAAGCAGAAGTAAAGGCTTCCTGTACTTACACTTGAGGTTTCCACTCCTTATGGGCAGTGGTATTACACTAATTTTGGCTCCACTGTCACTGTGGGAAATTACAGGCAGCTGTTTGTCTAGAAGAAGGTATGGATATTTTTTTAGTGACACTGATTCCCAGATAAGACTCTCCTTCTGCCTTTTCACACTGGAGATGTTCCATTATCCATGCTGAAAAGTACGCTGCTTCCCTACCTCTGAGCAATGCTCATCACTTTGTTACAGTAAACCCCTTTATTATTCATGAATTCTCAAACTGTAGTTATTCAAGCTTTATGAGAAATTATTTTATGTTTTCTTTCAGATAAATGAAAGAAATAATTTAATATTACAATATCAAAAGAGATCTTTGCTTTAGAAACACCTGCTAATTACATTTTCAGATTTCCCAGTTCACCATTTTGTAAGGACTTGTAATTTTGTTCTAATTTCTAAGTCAAAATGCCATGCAGAACATACAGAACAAAGCCAGGGAGTTTACAGAAGTCTTTTAAATGAACACCTTTATCTAATGCAACCACAATCAAAATCTCTTTATTTCTTATCTAGTTAGCATAGTTCTGTGCTTACCTTTTTGACTGGTGCAAATGAGTCTTCAAATGAGTCTTGTAACAGCCTTTCAGTTGTTATGCTCGGGACTGATATGAGCCTGGAGTTCATTTACCACTTCTGCTCTTCTCTTTTCCCCACAGTCCTTTGAAACTTCCTTGTTGTTTCAAAAGTCATCAGGAATTAAACATCAGCCAACTGTTTTAGAACTCCTGGTAGGAATTAAACAAGAACTCCCACTCTGAGTCAAGAATGAAGGCATGAGCCAAGGTGTGGATTCTAACTATAATCACTGAATTTTGTAACATCTGGTAAACAACTTCAGGGAAGCCTTTTCTGGTTTTATATCCCATGTTAATACTTGGGCCATAATGGTCTGCCCTAGACCCAAAAATAACCTTCTCTTTTAGGAGGCAGCTGTGCATGCAATCTAAGGTGTTTAACAACCCTTCTTCCTATGTAAGATAAAGATAAGTAGACCTAAAAGGCGCTCAATTTTTAAAAAAAACCACCCAGATTTATGTTGTTTCCTTCAGATCAACCAATATCATCAGCTAAGCTGCTTTTACTATATCAGGTAAGTTTGTGCCCACTCATTTTGTACACAGGACTTCCACACAGCAGCAAAGGAAAGAAAAGGTGTTTTATCAAATGGCAAGCAACAGGAACTGCCAGGAAAACCGAGTGGGAGCTATAGTATCTGATCTTCCTGTGCTTTACAGGGACCAGATTACAACCAAATCCCTTTTATTTTCTCTGCTTTTGTCACATTGACAAGTATAGATACCAGTACAAGTACCAGTGAAATTGTACTCTAGAGCTGATAAATTAATGCCTGCCACAGCAAGCAGGACAATAAATTAGCAAGTAAATGAGCTTAAGAGAAAGCTCTGTTGAATACATTTACCTAAATAACTCCTTCACTGGCCACACTACATGATTCTATTCCCTGGGAAGCAGTTCAGCCAGTTCTTAAACTCTTCAGCTAAGACATAAGATCAGAAGGCGAGGGAGGGCTAATCTTTGCTTTTCTAAAAAAAAAGAAAAAAACCCCAAGCATCATGCACAGTTTGCATGCTATTTTCTATTTTGTTCTTGGTCATTGCTGTTTTTAAAAAGCATTTGGAGAAAGGCATAATGGGCAGGTGGTTATTTTCTCCTACAGAGAAACTGGAGACCAGGGCTGGAAAGTGTTTAGGCAAGTAAATCCCTTAGCAGACATGTCAGTAAACCAGGATCTGCTGCAGGACCCCTCAGTCAGCCTCACCTGGCTGTGCCACATACAAAACCCAGCACGTGAAACTAGCAGGAAAGGGGAGGGAGAGTTGCTATGAGACTTTCTGTGCCCAGGAGCTTTTGCTAACTCTTCAAAACATAAAATTATAATGCACTGGAATAGGACGTATTTGATTAGGCTTGCTGCCATGTGGCATGTTTATAACCCATATTTATAGTCAAAATATCAGTGAAATACTAGACAAAAGCTGTTTAAAACCTGTGGCTCTTTGACCTGGAACATTTTATTTTCTTGCCCTTGGCAAGGCTTGCTGAAGGCTCAGTTGTCCTGCCTCACCTGTGCCCAGACAGAAGGGAGGAGTGGCATGGATGTCACTTTTTCCTGAGGCCTCCCAAGCCATTGGCACAGTCCTGACAGAAACCAATAGCCTGACTGGTAGCACTGTTGCACAGACACCACACAAGCTGCCTTGCCTGCTATTTTTCACATGAATGCAGAATGCAGTCTTTAATCAGAATGGGGGGGGTTCCTTTGATTGGGCCCATGAAAACTGAGATAAAGGAGGAAGGTATTAATCTCTGCATGAGCGTGATTGAGCAAGTACATTTTGTTATTTGTTTCAGTGAGTTGTATAATCCTGCTTCCCAGTCATCCAAATAGGATTTAGCATTGTCAACATGTTTTTCTTAATAGGATGATGCTATGAATTCATGTCTATGCAAGACTGGAAAGCCAGATTACATGTCTCAGGAGACTATATACTGGTTTTAGCTGTCAGTGAAATCTGTTTTTATCAATGAAAAGGACACAGCTTTGAGGCAATCTTAGACTGTGTGATCATGTGCCCCATATAAGACCCCTCACAAACTTTGGAAGAGCCACCCATTTAGAGCAGTATATAGGTATTTTGTTTACTTTTTTAAAAAAGTTTCAGCTGTTTCTTTTCCAAAAGAACTAGTACTGTAAGGCTAACACCCGGCAACCCTCCTGTTAAGTCAGAAATTTGCAATACTAAATACAGGTCAGTGCATCTCCCCTTTCAAAAAAAACATCTTTAGTGAGTGCTGCTTTGCCAGGTTTCAGGTGTTATTCTGTGACATTATTAGTGAGATGGCCTGCAATTACACCCCTTCAGGGGAGGAGCTGTTGCTTCTCATTAGCAAAAATTTTGCAATAAAATGTGAGTAAAAGTTTTAGTCTCTTGCCACACTAGCAGTGTAAGGGGACCCTGGGCTGATCATGAACCAGCTGGGAATTTTGACAGGAATAAGTCATTATTAAAGCATCATCACACCACAGAAGTCACATTTCACCAGCCCTCCTGAAGCCTTTCCAGCTCTCTAGAATTGTATCTTCAAGTAACCTCTACAGCTGCAACCAAAGGGGAGGGAGCAGAACACATTTCTTTGCTGCCCTGCCTGGCAGTTTTCACATGTGCTACCGTGTGCTAGAGGATGAGGAAATTCTGACAGAAATGCATTTTCAACTCAAAAGGTCATATGCAGCTCCCAGGACCTCAGTGAACCCCACTTCATCGATATTTTGTGTGAGTCCCTAGTTTCAACTAGAACTGGAGAGGGGAGAGGGTACTTTTGAAACGTATCTCTACAAAAAGAAATGTATTGCTGCCCATCAACATGTAATTTCTCTCAGAGCTGTGCATGGAAGAAACATAGCAGGTAAAAAGAGTTGAAAATTTTGGTCACTCATCATTCCTGTTTGTGTCATTAAAAGTTAGGTTCTGACAAAGTATGGTGAATTGTGAGAAGTTTTGCTTTATACATAAATATGCCCCTGTGGGCTTCTATAGTCTTGGGTAACTCATATCTGCTTCCAACCCCTGTCTTTTCTTATTTTTATTTTATAAAAATATAAATATACTTAATATAACATATATTTAGTACTATATATTAAATTCTGTAATATGCTATATAGTGATAATGATTAAAAGTGTTCTTATTTCTACTCTCACTTGCATATTTTCAGGAAGATCAGAAGGTCATTAAATCATCTAATGGTTTGGGATAAAAAGATCATCTGGTTCCAACCCCCCTGCCATTGGCAGGGACACCTTGCATTAGATGAGGTTGCTCAGAGCCCCACCCAGCCTGGCCTTGGACACTTCAGGCTTGGGCCATCCACAGCTTCTGTGCCAGTGCTAAAGGGCTGAGTCTGGGTCTGTTCATTTTGTGTGTGAGGGACTAACAAAAGGGTCACCCTACTCTTCTCAGCCTGAGTTTGGCCAGTGCAGAATTAAGACTTTGTAAGGATTGCAGCCTGCACAGACCACACTGGCAGCCTGACTTTGGTCACTCAGCTCTTAGCACATAGACTTGAATCCTTTCTCAGGTAAGGATTAGCTGAGCTCCAGTCTCAGCTTTTCTGTTTTGACCTGTCTCAGCTTCTGTCCAGGACAGGGGAAAGTATGCACAGGGTGGGAACAAAATGTTACCATGCTCTCCTATCCCTCCAGTGGCTCATTACTGATTGTGTGAGTGATGTAAAGGAGTCCTGGCTCACACTGATTTCAAATGCAGTTTTTGCTGAGCACAGAAGCAGCAAAAGGTAAATGTAAAATTTACCTGTAAAAGGTAGAATGATTGCCTTCTCTGTTTGCTACTTGGTATTAAGAGGAGGAGACAGAATAGTCTTTAGTGGCCAAAAAGAAGAATGAAGAGTGATACTCTATGACCTGATCATTGATTTAACAGGAACAGACTGTAATTTCATATTTACATGTACAGACAAGGACCAGCAGAAAAGAGACAGACTAATTCAAACCCTTGAGAAATACAAGAAGGATCTTCCTGCCTACGTGGCCCACCTACGTGGTCTTCCTGCCTCACCAGTCAAGTGCAGAGGTATTTCTCCAAATCAGCAGAAGGTATGTGATGTTCTGACAGTGCAAGACCTGTCACAGAGGTGGCATTGAGCCACATGTAAAAACCCATTTTCCCCTTAGTTAGCTGTGCTCTGTGGTGTGGGCAGTGCCTGTAGCACAGCAATTATGTGCAGGTTTGTTCAGTGTGGCTTTTTATAGCCTAGTCAAGCAGAGATAATATTTGACTCTCAGTTTTGCCACCTGGCACCTGTCCTCCCACTGAACTGTTTCTGTCCCTGCATGGCCTACAGTGACAGGCACCCATGTTATGGCTGTGTGTATGTGACTAAAATGTGTTCAAGAGAACACAGTGTTTTCCAATATTTTTCTGTGTATTCCCACACTTTGTGTTGTTTTACAGTATTCCCTGAATTTTAGAACACTACTTATTGGTAAAATCAAGACCCTAAAGTAATTAATCCAATTTCTATATATTCTGCCAGAGACAAGAAACTGGACAACCCCATAACCCCAACCAAGACTTGTTCTTCACCAAGTTATGCCAGTGGACCTCACCTCAACAAATTCTTGCAAAACATTTCATCCTACCATAGACCAGTGTCTCTCTCAGGCAGAAATTCCTCAGTAGACTATATTTAGATTGTAAGACTTTCTATAATTTGAGAATCATAGTGGGTTTACCACTAGATTTCCAATGATATTGTTTACAAACATAATCCAGTTCAAACGTGCATTGTTTTGTTTTGTAAAATCTTTCTCCCAGTGAGATGAATAGCAAAACAATAGATCACAATTTCACCTGTGGTGTTTGTGAGGAAAGCAGTGGCTCTGTTTGACTTCAAACTCATGAGGTGATGCCGTGCTCACACCTGCACGGGCACACAAGGAGAAAGAACTGAAGATACCATTGAAGGAGAACTGTGAGACTGTCACTGAGTCATTAATTCCATAGGTGATAATACACAATGTCCAAGAAAGAAAAGTCTCCTGTTCTCCCTCTGTCAGCCCTGGCAAGGAAAATGCGATTGCTGTAATTTCCCAAGACTACTTGTTATTAGAAACCTCAACTTAGTAAAGAGAAGGAAGGAGAAGGAAACTAAGTAAAGGACTGGTTAATTAGTTCAAGCACAGTGGCAGGATGGCTTTACTAACTAACCACTAATTGTGGTTCCCAGAACTGATCAAGTCACTTACACCTCTTAAAACCTGTTGAGCCAGTTTGAAAACAGTTTCTTAAAATTCCTCCTGTGTGAGCTACTTTGTTGGAAATAGCGTCTCTAGTGAATTCTCGTGTAATTTTTCTGTCAGTTTTGTTCTTTAACTTACAGACAAATTGGGCACTGTTGGAAAATGTCACCCATTGTCTGGTCAGAGCTACTATCCCAGAACAAAGAGAGAGCAGTCCTTCTCTGAATCACATCAGAAGTTCTCTTCAAGGACTCTGATGCTGGCTCCTGCTGCAAGAAAGACCATCCCAAATACTGCTCTGTGTGCTTTGTCCCACACACCAGTTCACAGTCCTGGTGCCCACAGATCATCTGCTTCACCCCTCCCGCAGCCTCACATGCCTTTGGGCAGCCACAACAGGAAGAAGGCATTTCAAAACTGTTCATAAAACCTACTCTGTGGACCTCCTTGACAAACATGCAATTTACTTTACAGAAAAGAAGGAGTGTTTTACCTCTCTGATCTTGAAGACATCACATCAACCTTTTCTTGTAAAATATAGGGATTATAATACCAGAAAAAGGAGCTCCTCCCTGGGCAGACCGTCAATTAAATCAGCAGGCATCAACAACAAAAAGAGAGAAGGCTTGCACAGGTACTGACATCAGTGTTAAAAGTTACACAATTTTGCTTTCAAACACATCATTTGAATCATAACTGTTTCTCACTGTGCTTTTAATCTTTCATATTTTTAAAGGATGCATATTCAAGGCCACATTCTGGTCACTTTTCTCAGCAGCCAGCTGAGGTTAGTGTACCCAGTGAGTTACAAAGAGGGCAGAAAACACTGCTCATACATGGAAATTGTCCTGGTTATGTGGAAATGAAATGGATAATGGACCCAGTGGCTTTGAGGAATCTTTTTAAAGAGCAAAACCAAAATATTCAACTATCTTAAGAGAAGTCACTAAGGTTGTAATTGAGAAATACAACATGCTGGGCTAGATATGGTCAACAGGCACCTGTGAATAATACAGGAACAGCTAAAGTAACTGGTCTCTCAGAGAAACACAAATGAGACACTATGTGATGTGGAAAACAGTGTATCCCAACACAAATCTCTTCTTCTGAAAGCAGAGCTCTTTCCTGCTTGACTGAACTCTTGCTTTTTGGTTGGTTTACAGCCTTTAATTCCATCCACATAATAACTTGGAGCCCAGAAATGTCCATACAAAGTGCTATTCACTCAGTCTATGGTCACTACTGTAGAATGCCATGCAAGATTTTGTCTGGAAGTTGCACTCCATTAGTCATCTGGATTTTCAAGATGAATGGTGGATTGATTTAGGAAATTTTAGTGCACTTAAAAATAAGGGCTGGTTAACAATAGCCAAAGCCATGCATGACAGAGGAGCTTTTGTATAATTCCTTGGCCCACGTGCCCCTTTACAGAAGCCATGCTGAATTTATACACAGCTCAGCCAAGGAAGCATAGGCATGATTTGTGATAGCCTTGTGCTTGATAGTACTATTTCAGTCCTTGTTCCAACCACCAAAACCTTCTTTAACAATATTAGCAAGAGAAGCTCCTACTCTCATTTGATGACCTGATCTGAATATTTAAGTCCTCTTTCAAAAACACAAATGTATTTTGCATGTCCTCCTAAAGAAAATGCTGTTGTATTTGTATGGACTCTGTAAAGATTTTCAATTTTGAGAGTAATTCTGATTTTCTTTATATTTGCATCATTTCTCTCAGGTTATACAAGCTGATTTCTATTTCTGCTAACATGAACCTACTCAATAATAATACTTGCTCATTACATGTTATTTACATGTCATGAATTATTTACATGAGTGATTGACACCCAAGATGTTTATTTCCCATGAGCTGGAATGTAATACAGTTGTGATTTTGATATGTTGTGGAATCAGATGATTTCCCCAGGGTACTCAGAATGGAAATAAATCATGATAATACAAAGATAATTAAATATAATATTTTTTTTTTCTCCTTTTCATTTTTGTGGCAGAACCATGAATTGTGGAGTCATGATTCTGAAATGCCACTTTCTCCAGGATTACAACTTGAAGAAATGTAAGTTAAATGTTTGTTTGTCCCTTGTAACCATTTCTAAGTTTCATATCAAAGTAATAAAGTAGAAACCTAGTGGAAAATTGAAAACAAGACACAAAAGCCTATTACCAATGGCTGTATGCAATGAGTAGAGGGATTCTATTGGCAATAAAGGACTCAGAGACTTTCTTGGCAAAGGAGGGATCAGAAAGTTGGAAGAGTTTTTCTGGTTCATGCCACCCCCTCTCACTGTAGGCAAGCTAAATATGTTAAGATTAATTGATAAATAAACAATATTAAAATTTTCTTCTGATACCTACACTTTGTTCACTGGAACCATTTTCAACTGATTATTCACAAAAGGCAAAAATCTTTTACATTAATGAAATTATTGGATTAAAATATTTTGCAAGTTGATCAACAGAATTGTCAAAATCAGTAATTTTAAAACTTATAAGCCTGATTAGTAAAAGATGAAGACTAGTAAATGGATTAAGCACTTTTGTTTAATTACCCAAAAGCTGCTGCCTTAGTTGATATTGTAAACCTTATTTGTATTCTGTGTGCTAAAGAAAGATGCTGACAGTGTGTGTGTTTGTATAGAGAAGAAGAGTACCTTTGTTTTCTTGAGGATCTTTCAAATGATATTTTGATTAGAAGTTGTTACCAAAAAGAGTAAGTGCTTTGCCTTTAATATTTATTCCTTTTAGAAACAAAATTTTGACAAATCAGTGTAAAGAATTGGTGGTTTTAATGACAGCAAAGTGTAACTCTGATTCAGTTTAATTGGATGAATACTTTTTGGGAGCACTGTATGGGAGTCATGATCTAAACTGAGTAGCTGAACAGCAAATACACTCAGCCAGCCTTGTATTTCCCACTGACTTCTAGCAGAAACATGGAAATATCATATTTGCTAACCCTGCTCTCAAGCTCATTCCTGTATACAGGATGGTGATGGATATCATTGTTACAACTGTCTCATTCCAGTTCCCAGCCAAACTTGAGCTAGCAACCCCTGCAGTCTTCCCTAGCACAGTTCATCAGAGCAAGATTCTGTGTTTAGAGTTCCTCCTCCCTCCTATCAAAGCAAAATAAATAAATGCAGTGATTGCTTTCTTTAGGATATGTGCAATCACAAGTTAACGATCAAAGGTTAGAGCCAAACACACCTTATGCTGCTGGTGTCTAAATGCAACAACTTTTTCTGGGCTCATGTTCTGTACATTCTAACAGTAAATCAACACCTTTCTAATATTTAGAGAGCTGTGATAAACCACAGAGCTGTTTATGGCCCTGCTAATAGTGACAAAACTGGGTACCCCTTTCCGAAGCAATTTCTTGCCTGCATCTTAACTGGAAGAAACTCCTCCATTGACAGAAGATTTTATCTCAATCTTTAAGTGCTTTGATGATAGAGGTGCCAATCCCCCAAAATCAATCCAGCTCAGCCTGACACCAAGGTATTTCTTTTTTAATTTAGAGGATTTGAGTTAAAATTCTTAAACCCCTTTAAAAAAAAGTGGTCATTGACACAAGTCATTAGTTTGTTTTCTGAGCAATCAGTTAAAGGTAAGAGTTCCCCTCCTTCCTTCTGGAATTTAAGTTTTCAGATAAACATGAGGTCCAAATTAGAAGTGAATTTTCGGGATACACTGTTTTAAAGACACCAATTCATTTACACAGAAAAGGTCACAAAGCATGGGGCCACCCCATAGATAGAGTAAAAAGAAAATTAAGGATTTGCATGTTTGTGTCCCTGCTCAGGCCTGCAGGATGAGAGGACTACTCTGCTGGCTTTAGAGTGATTTAGATGCTGTGTACTCCTCCCTCAAAAACAAAGTTTACTAAAAATATGTGAAAAATCATCCATTGTTGTTCTCAGGTTGTCTCTAATAACAGAACTTGTTTGCTCTGCAGCAGAAAAGTGAACAATCAATAATATCCTTTCATTTTAAAGCACAAGATGAATTTCTAAATAGGTTTTATGTCTAACTAAGAAAGACACACAACTAATGGCCTTAGCTACCCTGCAGAATTAATATTATAGACACATTTTAAAGTTTCCTTTTATTTAGGCCAGTATTCTACAGATAAAATCATTAATGCCCTGTCAGTTCTAATATACCATATAAAACCAGACCAGCTCTGCTGAGCCCTCCAAGTCATTGCAGACATTGCTGAAAATGCAACCATTGGGCTAGATTTAATTGTGATTGCAGAACCTGGAAACCTAATTTACCTAGTCAGATAGGTCTTTATTTTTACCAATTCACACATCTTTTGCTCATAGCTGATCATGGCTCTAAAAAAGTTATTGAGAGAACTTTCTGAAGACATCTCCCTTTCCCTAGTACACCTATTGAGCAAACTGTGAGCATGAAAGTCCAACCTTCAGTGTTTCCCTAAGAAGTTACTGAAAAGGAGACCCAAGAACAAAGAGATCATGCAAATGACCTCCAGAGTGTAAAAAGTGTTGTCTAGGGACAGCTCCAAAGCCCCCTTGGAACAGCACCATATATTGGAAAAAGGAACAAGAGCTATAAATGAATCTAGGAGGCTGCTTGCAGGACTGCCCAGCACCCCAGTACCCCCAGCAGTATCACCCAGTCAGTGTGGTGGGACAGACCTTGGCAGTAGCAAGAGACACTTAGGCCCCACCAAAACACAGAGGGGCACTACTACATTGTGATGGGGAGCACCAGTACTCCTGTATTTTTTATTAAAAGTGGAAGAAGAAATTAGAATTATATACCTGAAAGTCTTTGCCTAACATAGCTCCTGCCAAACAGCATGAACTTGGAATGAGAATATCCAACAGCTTTAAAATGTTTAAGATTTCAGTTTTTAAGTCCACTTACAGGTGGATCGGGAGGGGATGGAGCAAAAGTGGAAGGTTGGGATGCATTTTAAGTGATCTGAAAAACAGGCTGAGTAGTTATTTTTCATTTTGAAAGTATATGGACCTTGAACAGTTGAGTGATTTTTGCACTGATGTTCCTTTTTCTTTTTTTTTAAGGGCATTAGAAGATGTATTTCAAATGCACATTAAAAGTAAGAGGCATAACCTTGATGAGGTGAGCAAAAAACATCTAATATTAAATATTCTGTCACCTCCAGTAGAAATGTTGTACATCAATGCTGAGCAACAATTTATGGCAGATTGACTACTATGCAATTTTAATAAAAAGCAAGGAGAAATTCCCCCTACCAAAGCTGCAGTAAGGATGTTTTCCATGGAGGGCTGGTAAAGAGAGATTTTTCTGTACGTTTTTGTGTATTGCTCTAATAATGTTTCTGAAAGACAGATAATGTAGTTAGCATGCAGAATGGCTTTAATTACATAAAACCTGTTCACAAGGAACATTTGCTGCTGCACTTTTTTGCTGTGACTGCTATTTTCTGGAGTAGACCAGCAAAATAGGCTTGGAGATTGTGACTAGATGCAGTAGGAAGACTTTGCAATTTAACAGCTTGAATTTAGAAGTTTGGTCATCAGAGCAGAATGTAAACCTCTAAGACCAACATTAGGGCTTCCCAGGTGGTGCCTGCTGAGAATTATACACCCCAAACTGCTTGTCTGGATATCTCCCACACTGAGAGGGAAGAGGCCTGTGGAGAAACAATAAAAAATGCCAGGTATAAATACACAGCCACAGTCCTGTCTCTCCTGTCTGGCATCTTACCTAGGATGACCAAAAGCACATTTGCCTGTGCTAATTCAGAGTTTAGAGTCCTCTCCTGAGAGCAGAGCTTATAATGGCCCTTTGAAAAATTGGAAAGAAGACACTGTTTTCCTTTTAAAAGTCATTTGCAGAGAAAGTGGCATTAGTGGAGTTGCCATTGTCTTTGCTGTTATCCCAGTTTGGTTGAAGCACTTGCCCACAAAACAGGGAAGGCAGACTCCAAAGGATGAGAAGACCCAAATCCAGTGCCTCATGAGCAGATGGCTCAACTGGGCTTTTGAACTAATTCCTCTAGGTTAGACTGTAGGAGCAAAATGGGGGACATGAGCACTGCAAACTGAGGCTGCAGCACTGATTTAAAAGGCACTAGGTTTTCCTGCTTCCCAATAACTGATAATATAAATTCCTTCTTCTTTACAGACTCAGAATTAAAGGGAAAAAAAGAGGTAATATTCCCAAGGGCTTGCTGCAGAGCTGTGGGCTCCACAGAGGGTGCAGAAGTTCATTCACAGCCTTCCTTGCACTGCTTGCCAACTGCTAATTGGAGGGGCCCTGCCCAGTGCACAGAGCTTGGGGCATGGGGCTTTTTCATCCCATGCTTCTCCCACGTCCCACAGGGCCTGAGCCTGCTAATTCTGGCCTTGAGAGGGATTTGATGCTTGAGTTCCCCTCTAGACCTTCTTTTAAAGGCCTCTGCACAAAAAGACATTTAATTGGCTCTGGTGATCCAAAGGTTTCATGGTCAAGGACTTGGAGATTGCATTCTAAAGCTCATATTGCTGCAGCAGACTCAGGTGGGAACATTTCTGAAGAACTGTCGGAGTGTGGCTTTTAAACAAGCTACCTTGGCTTATTTGTTTCTGCAAATTTTTAACCATTTAGAATTATACTTCCTTCAACACTAGGCATGTGGGAGTTGCACACATGATTTGCACATTGAATAAACAACAATCAAAGGAATTATAAAATAATTAGAATGCAGAATGTTATTTTGTCTTTCAAAGTGCTACAGTTAGGGGATAGGTGGTGTTTTGGTAACTGTTTAGTTGCTGGATTGACAGGCAGTAGGTGGAAAAAGTGCTTAGGGAATGATCTGAGTTGAAATTAGTGAAGTTTAAGTTGGTTTTGTGGGAAAAAATCAGCAGCTGCACCTCATTTTGAGAAGATATAAATTTTACTTCTGACTAGAGGATGCTGAGCATATTTGTAAGGTCAACTGTTGCCTTAGAGATAGAGCTGAGAAACCTTTAATAGGAAACTGAAGGTACATGACTGCTTCCAGAAGGATGAGCTTGTAAGCAGTAGCAGATTTTTGCCATGTCCCACTGCAACATGTTTGATATCCAGGAATACATTGTTCTGCACCTGAGTTGAGCTTAAGCCTGGTGTCTTCCCCTTCAAAAATACTGACTAAAAATTTTAAAGAAACTCAGAAAAGAGAAATAAAATTGGCCGAGAACTGATGTAAAGATTATTGTTAATCACATATTTGCATGTTTAGCCATGCATCAATGAAAGGAAAAAGAACCAAACTACCTCTGTATAATAGAAGAACACAGCACACACAGGAGCAAGAAGTGTTTTCTGGAAAGGTTAAATAAGAAGTGGAAGCATAACTTACACCACAAGAAGCTTGTGAGCAGTGACATTTAGACCAGGCACAGTCCCCACAAGAAAAGCAGTGGAAGCTGAAACACTTTGCAGCTTTTAAAAGTGAATTGGCCAGTGGATGGAAATGAATTTCATAGAAAGTGGACTTTTGTCCTACAAAAATATAATTTTGTCTTTTGTTGTCTTCAAACCAAACTCTTTTTATTTCCTATCACTGCTTTCTGGACCAGACAGACAAAATAAGAAGATGGCAACACGTGTCAAGGTCTTTGCAATGTCTTTTTTTTTTTTTACTCACACTGGATGCCTGCCAAATTGTTATTTGGGTACTTCTTTCACTGGGCTCTGCTCTTCTGTGTACTTGCTATCCAAAACCAACACTCCCCTCTCCAAATTCCTACTGGCATTTGCTCCAGCACAGTGACTGAGATCTGTTCCCTGAAACAACCTCCACGTGTGTCTACTGCCTGTTAAACATCATGAAGGTGCTTAAAACCCACCCAAATGTGTTGCCTGACCCACCATCCATGTTTGTCAACACCCCACATCCAAGCAATCCTCACAACTTACTAGGGAATTCACCTGCAGCCTCTTCTGCTTTGAGAAAGAGGATCACCATTGCTTCTCCAGGGAAATGGTCACACACTCAATGGGATGTTACATGGGGACTGAGGGAAAGAAGAATTCAATTAGTTGCCTAATTCAATTAGGAAACGAAGACAGATAAGTTTTTTTTTGCTTTAGAATATGCAATCTCAAACAGTATGCCCAGGACAAAGCTTGCACCAATCCTTCCAGCAAAAATTATTTCTGCTGTTCACACTCTTTGACTGCCTCTGCAGACTGCATTCAGTGGTCAGCTTTGAAGTCTTCAGCTTGGGGCTCTTTTCACCTGGCCAGCTCTGGATATTCAAACATTCTTTTATGATTGAGTAGGACAATTTTTTTTTCTACCACACAAATTAAGAAACTGAAGATTTTTTTCCAATGAATTTTCACAGAGGAAACAGGTTCGCCCATTTTCTGTAGTAATGAAATAGTCTCCACTCAAGAAAGCTTGTAAAAATTGGGTTTTTTTAATCTAGCCACTTGAGTTGCTCAAATCCATCATCAGACAGTTTTATACCTTTAAAAGTGCAAGGATAACATATCTGCTGCAGAGCCTGATCCATACTCAGATACATTTTGAGAAGCTATCAATTCCATAAAAAATATTCCCTTAAAAAGAAAAAAATGCTGGTGCTTGCTAAGAGGCACAAGTAAAAGGGAAGCTCTTATAATTCAGGAAAGTGGAAAACGTATCTCCTGGGCTTGAAATAGCCACTGAAATGGATCTGTGAGTGCATCATTTCAGGAAATTGATGGGAAACTAACACAGCACCTGCAGGGGTGAGGGATCTAGTGCCCATCAGTCTTCCAATGAGCAAACTGTTCCAAGTAACTTATTTCTGGGAATTTTATCATACAAAACCAAAAAGCTTCTGAAGACACAAAGTAATATCTTACACTTGTTTTATGCCTTTGCTTTTAGGAGGATCATAAAGTGTTCATTTTAAAAAAAATACAGTGTAATGACACCAAAAGTTTTATCTCAGGTGAGGGGAAGATGGAAGACATCTGATAAATGGCCCCCTGCAGTGTTACCAAACATTTCAGGAACATAGAACAGCACAGGCAGCTGAACATCACAGCGGTGTGGAAGCTAAAAAGCCACTTTATTCAACCAAATAATTTCCTTTGATTACTGTGCAAGTATGGCCTCAGTGATAAGACCTGGCAGAAAGTGTCATAGGATCTTTCACAGACATTAGTGGAAAGGTCTATTTTTACATTTCTAAGGGAAAATAGCCCTCTTTTTGATGTACCACACCTCAGCACTATCTTGAGTCATGTTGAAGCAGTGACAGGAGAAAGCAACCTCTGCTTAATCCCTGGCATTATCTCCTACAAGATCTTGGCCCTTCCCTTCTCCCAGAGCCATACCCTTCCTACTTAGCCCATCTTGCCTTGTGGGATTGCCTAAGGAGGAGGCACATCATGAACGACTGTGGTTTGGGATGCTAATGCAATAATTAGCAGCTTAATCATCAAAGTGAGCAAGCAACTTACAAACAGTCCCTTTCAGCCCTGTGCACTGTTACCATTTAAATACAGCATTTTGTAATGGACCATAATTAGATACTGCACATGGGAAAGTTTTAAAAGTAAACCAGTAAAAATGAAAATGACTGCTCTGAGATGAGCACAGGACCCAAGTTTATTCTTCTCACAACAGAAAAATGTCAGTGATCTGGTATGTGGAAACTTTCTTCCAAACCAGTACTGACCCAGTGACCCCATCACAGGCAGAAGGGGAAATGTCCTGCGGAACAAGTTCTCATACCCATGTGACTTAAAGTAGGAATATTCTATCTCAGCAAAATTTTAATCATTCCAGAATGAATAGTTTAATTTCAATTCCCTAAATTTGTTCTGAAGTTTCAACTGGATGTACTAATTTCACTGCCTGCTCTGGCCATTTATACACAGCAGAGCTCATCCCATTTCAAGTGCACATTCAGTGGTGGCCTGCAGGGGCAAACACCCTTTTCCTCAAGTTGCCTATGTAAACCAGAGTTTCCAAACATGAAGACAACTGGAAAACTGGACAGGCACCACCCAAACACACCATCTCACTATCAGAGGACATGTGTATGGTAGATTATTCACACCTGCATTGGTTATTTAGGCCACAGAAACCAAGCCTAACCCAGACCATGATTTAGCTATAGGTCACCAAGCTTTAAAATGAGGTCTAGAGGGGAAACTCTCTTAGGTAAAACACACTGCACTCACCTAGTTAAACGCAGGATCCAATCTGCTAGCTCAGCACTGTGCAGACCTGGCCACATACACTCACACTTCCTGGCCTTCCAGAACCTTGGCTGCTATACTGGATTTTTCCCTTTTGTTGAAGGTTCACTTTAGCAGTCAGGTCAGCAAAACAGAACACAGAAGGTATAAAATTACCTTATAATATTTACAAAAAGCAGCCTTGCAGACAGGTTTGAGTAACTTTTATATTTGTTCAGAAATTTCTGTGAGAATTTCTTTAGGGTCATGGAAGAGGTTTTAAAATTGCTCTTTTCACTTTCTTGGGTATTTCTTAATGTCTATCATAAGACATTAAGAGCATAAACTTCTCAAAAAATGCTGAAGACTGCAAATCTCATCAGTCAGTTTGACAAAGCATGTGCATGGAGAAATCCACTGGATCCCTATCACAAGGAGCTTGTTCCATATTTTCTGAACACTAATATTCTGAGCTATAAAAGTGACTTCTTTTGAAGCACTGGACATTGTGTTACCAGCTCATGGAGAGTGTACATTATCTTTAACATGTTTCAACTAATTTTCTGTTAAAGTGGTCAAGATTGAATGCTTGCTGTAATGACCTTCAAATTGAACAAGAATTTTAAAATGTTCCCAGTAAGCTCCTCAGAATCTACCCATTTTTTTCCCCTTTCTTTTTGACAGCTTCCATACTCCATTCCATGCCATGAATACCCACAGGTCTTCCTCTGCAGAACAAAGAGGCCATCATGATTATCATCTCTTAATAAAGCAAAGTTCAGTCAGGGTGCTCTAGGAATTCTAATTGATTAAACTGTAATCCATTTTCCCCTTGATTCATTCTGACAGTGATATTAATAATTTTCTCAGTCTTGAGCAAGTCAAACCACACTGGCCAGGTGTTCTCAGTCCAGTCTGCAATCATCTGCCATTCTCAATCTACTCTTGTACTTTCCAAGATAGGTGAACTGTTTGCTTGCTTACTACCTGCAATTCAGACTGCTGACTGTGCATTTCATCACCATTTTCCCTTCTCCCAGTACAATTATACTGGATCACTGATGTTTTTTTAATTCCAATGGTCTCGGCTCTTTGTAAGGCTGAAATAGAGAAACACATGGTGTCACAACAAAATATGAAAAAGCACCTGTTTTGCTCCAATGAATTTTGGATGTTCAAGCTGATGTTTTACCTATGAGGAACCTGAGCACATGGTAGGCATAACCTTGGGCTACATGCAGTCCCAAGCTATCATGTAGCAATCTTCCTCATTATTGTCACACAGGAAAGGTTAATTTGCTGCTACTTTATGCTGTGTGTTCCATGGAGCACTGCTCCATGGGAGCTTATTGTAGGCAGGCATTTCCCATAGAACATGCTACACCAAAAGAAGGGGGATAAAGGTAAGACCCAAGTGCTTTCTAGAAGTTACCTTCACTGTAGGTGCCTAAAACACCCCTGTAAAGGCACAGAAGTACCACAGATGATGCTCAAGCACTGCTCATGCTGCAGCAGCTGTGAGCTGTGACCTGGAAAAGAGGTGCTTGTTTCTAGCCTTTTCTGCTATTTAATGTAGATGGGAGCTGCATCTTCCAGAATGGGATTTTCCAGGAGAATTTAGCTAAAAGATAGATAATCTAGACTGCAAAATTCCCTGCAAATGGGAGACAAAGTCTCTGGGACTTGAGTGAGCTAGAGGAAATAAATGAATGAGGTAGTGGGGACAGAAGTGAAACACCTACTTAACAGAAACCTCATTTCAGTAGTTTTCTCCAGTTAATTAAGTATTGAGGAAAATGGATGCAGAAAGCACATTTTAAAGCAATCAAGTACTGCCAGAAATCAGACCAGCAATTTGAAAAGAGAACAACACTGCTCTCTGGCATCTGACAAAATAAGATATTTGACAGGGAACAATATGTGCAGTACTAGTTAATTGGGAGGCGAGGAGAAGAATAATCATAGCTGCATTACTGAATTTATAGAAGTGTCTCCAGTGTTCCACAGGGACGATGCGAATTTGTGGAATCCTCCTGCCTGCTACAGCAAGCCAGCAATCACTTACATTCCCATCAACATTTTTTTCAATGTACCCTAGACAGTGAGGCAGAAATAGCAACTGTGGTAGCTGAGCCCAGGAGAATTGCCTTTAAAATGACTATAAAATCCCCCCACTTTCCTCTACTGATGAAGAGATATTGGATAAGAAACAAGTGGGGAAGAATTAACATTTGGTCTCCTATGTTAAAGCTCATCAGAGCAGGGTACAACCCTTTCCCAGCTGTTCCAACACCAGTTCTATAACAGGTTAAGTTGACTGTGTGTTCTTGCAATGCATCAGCCTCAGAGCAAAAACAAGGTACTTTAATTTCCCTATCTTTTAGTTCTAAGCTGTAGCCCAACACCACGGGAACCCAACCCATAAACAGCTACATTTTGGAAGCTCTGGCAGAGCTTTCAAGGCTGTATTGTCTTCCCTGCAGCTGGCTCACCGACCTTCCATTTTTTAACATGTCATTTTAAGCACATTAAAATGATGCTGTCAACACAAGAGTGCTACTTTGTCAAAGAAGTCAGCAATGGGGATGGAGACACAACCATCTGACCGAACAAACCAATCATTTGGTACCCTTCCCACTCATACTTAAAGCAGTGTAAAGGGATGTGCACTTTGTGGGAGATTCTTATTTAGATTCTTTGATATAAACTAATATTTTCATGTCTAACTGCCTGTCTTAGCAGTAGATTTGCTGACTTGAAGATAATATCAGGAGCTTCTATTTTACTTAGATAAAAAGAGAAGTAAAAGAGCATCTAACCAAGTTAAACAAACAGTTAAGCAAGCAGGAGACCTGGGAATCACAAAATAGATTCTTTCCTCTGTAATTGCTCACAAGAAATTGAAGAGAAAGAAAAATCCCCTAGGATGAAGTATCAGTCTTCTCCATTACTACTTTTAGCCTCCATAATCAGAATCTAAGATAATTATGTTAGTTAGTCCAAAGTTAATCCAAACTATACTCCCCTCAGAACCAAAATCTTCAATCCCTCAGTGCCAGGCAGTGCCTAAAACCACACAGAAGTTTAAATATCAACAACAGTGCTGAAAACAGAGTATTTTTCAACTTGAGGGCTAAAGAATAAAGAACACTTCCCTTTCTCTGTACTGAAAAAAAGAATTGAGGCCGTCCCCAACCACAATTAATAACTTCCAACTTCCCATTTTGCCTCTAAAAGAAAAAATCAGTCGTCAGATGTGGATACACAGTCTTCATGAAAAAGTCAATCTTCCTTCACAAGATCAAATGTATTTACATTGTATTTTATGTGGTACTCAGCAGTCCACCTAAATAAAGGAGCCTTGAAATAAAGAAACCTCTATACCCAGCACAGAGCAGATTCTCACTAAGCTTCCATCTGTTTAATTTATGAAGCACAGTAGCAGAAAAGCAAAATACAAAGAGCTGCTGATTTTTCTATGCACCCATCAGACCTTTCACTGAAGCATTTTAACAGCTGTATTGTCAATAGAGATCATGATTTGTCTGCTGTTAATAAAGCTTCCAGGAATAAAGCCATGCAAAAAGCCAAACAGATTTAGCTGTTTCATAGCTACATCCTGTTTTAATATGTTCCATAGAGCTTCTTAACTCTACACTAAAATAAGTGCTTGGGTGGGCATATAAGTATGTCAGAGATTGTGCATACACACACACAAATATAATATATATATATATATATAGACTATATATATATTTACAGAGATCACCTCCTATCTCCTGTCCCTGGAACTATAGCTAAACTAGTCTCTACATCAAGCAAATCTACAGCATTGCCTTTGAATACTGCTATTGCAGTCTGCTTTCACCACAGTCCACCTTGCATCCAGTTGTCAACATCATTAAGTTCAAACAGCTGTTTTCAATTGCTGTTTTCTGCAGAAAATTACTGGCAGCCTTTTGTAATTTAGGATAAGATAGCCAAAGCAGAGGGAGGTGGAATCGTTTTAAGGGTTAGACAGCTGAAATCTCAAACAGCAAGGACAAGGCACCTGAAACTACTTCTGAGACAAATCTGAAATGTTCTTCGGCACCTGGGCCATGGAGTGGCACTGGGGTTTTTTTCCTACAATGTTTACATTCTTCAGCAATTCTTCAGTAACCTGTGTAAAGGGAACTTGTTTGCCACATGTTGCACAGAGAGGTTCCCCATTAGGTATGTGTTGCAGTTTTTTCTGTCATCACCTTCAAGGTTTTAGGGTGCTATTTGCTTTGTTGACCAATACACTCTTCTTAGACCAGGCATGTTTGGATTCATCACTGCTCCCCTTGGTATTTTTCTTTCTGTTAAAAGTCTATTAATTTGGATCAACTGTAGGGCACACCAACAAAATTAGCTGGATAGCGAGTGTATGATTCTTCTTTCAGCTCTATCTCTCCCCTCACTGTCACTGGATGAGCAGACTCTTCCAAGTGGTCCCAGTGAGCCAACAAGTGTAGGAATGGCAGCACTGTCCCCAGGGGTGGAAATGCAGGGCAGTGCAGAGAACTCAGGATCGCCCCTGCAGCCAAGGGGGCTCCACAAGTCATGGCAGGATCTGATATTTTAAACATTTTAAATTCTTACACCTGAGAGATCAGTTTAAACATTGGCCCTTAATAAGAAGAATTTAGGAAGAGCAGCTGACAAACAAATCTCCTTTTATGTTTTCATTCCATTACTAGGCAAAAATGAGAAGAATAGTTCAAAGTCTGAAGAAAGAGCTGAACATCATAAACCATCCAGACCCTTTGATGGAAGGGGGAACATGGCAGAAGGATGCCAGCATTCCTGCAACATGCTTTTAATGTACAGCTCTGGGCATTTCAGGGAGCATGCAAAACCACTTGGGACAGCAAAACTAGATTTTGCACCAACTATAATGCAAACCTTGGGTAAACAGGAAAGTGGAGATCCAGCTAATGCATCTTCCTGTGATGCAACACAGTATCACTACGGCAACGATCAGGTTAGCATGCTAAGAACCATAGCACAGCACCAAAGACATTTTTACAGGGACTTTCACAGTCAGAATAGAAAGCCACATACAAGTGTCCTCTCATTCATTACAGAGGGATGACAAAACACATCCTATGCAATCCTACTAGGAATCCTGATGAGGCATGCTGATTTTTTTGTTCTGCATGTTTGATATACAGATAGGTTGGAAATTATGTTCTTGATAGAGCTTCCATGTATGGATTGTGACCTGAAGTCTCATCAGTTTACAAGGGAATGTAAAATACTAAGTCCCACTTTCAATAGATTTAGGCATTAATCTAAGACCTCTTTAAAATCTTAACCTACAGCAAAATACATATATATCAGTAATCCAATACATACTAGTTGCTAAAAAAGCCCCATATTGTGACCTTTCAAAATGCAAACATTTCACACTTAATAAAATATAAAGGCTTATAAAATACAAGTGCAGCCAAGTAGGAAAATATGTAACAACTAAAGTCTCAGTGCTTTCTTTTACTGATGATAGTCACTTCTTTCATTATAAAATAGTTGTTCAAATTTGTCTGGTTAAGATTAGACAGCTTTCTAAAGATAGATGTTTTTTCCACACTCTTCTCCAAGTGGGACACTTTTCAAGGCAGATTAAAATAGAAAAACAATGATTTGGATAAATAAAACACACCAGTTTTGTTTGGGTTTTTTCTATTATCGGCTACCAAAGCCTCGTCATATCCATGCTTCTATCTCAAGACACTTAATTTTTTTTTTAATTGCTAATTCCACAGATGATTCCTAAATAATTTCAAGATACAAAACTTGGTCTGAAATAATTTAGCTGTTATGAGCTTTGACAATATCCTGACAGAAGATGAGGCAATAAAATGCATCCTTTAGGATGGATCCCCTTCAGTCTCTTTGGACCATGTCTTTAGGCATAGTGCCACAAGGATTGTTTTAATTACCTAACACTCGAGTTAACAAACAACTTGAGATGTTTAAGAAAAAGACACAATATCTACTGCTGTGATCCCAAGCACCGGTATATCTAGTTACTGAAGGATAGTTTGTGTGGCAAGATTTTAATCTTTTGAACAAGGAAAAATACTTTCATTTGCCTGATTCTGTTACACATATTCGATACAAATGTTGAATTTCTTTAAAGATGTTTTGGTTAGAGTAATGACTAAATCATTTGTTCTCCTAAACTGACTTCATTCTAACAGACAATACTGTAAGAATGGCAGAATAATGGTGTGTATGTATATGTAAAAAGAGAAAACTACTCTGCTTTGAGGGTAAAACTAACCATGGAGTAGAAGGTATCGTTATATTTCAAAAGTTCAACCTGAAACATAAGTATTGTCTCTTAATTTAAGGGATTTTTTTCAAGGTGTAGAAAACATTATTACACACTACTGCTGAGAAAAGAAACATCTTTCTGACACAGAAACAACAACAATGTGAAAATGCGTCTCTGCTGTGCATCTTGGAGCTTTAGGGCACTACTGCTCATGTACAGGAGCTTGAGTTCCCTAATAGCTGGCCAGGCCAGGTGAGCATGAGCAATATGAATTATCAGCAAGTCATTTCTGCTTAGTTAATGACTAAGCAGAAGTAATAATAATGACTGATGTGGTTGATGTCACCCTTTTCTCTAGTGTGAAATTGGTCTGTGCTGCTGAGCAAGCCCAGTCAGACCTTTGAAATCCACAAGCTGGGGTGAGCATTTTTGTAATCAATCATTCTAAATTCAAGTGTACTGTCATGAACTGGATGGAGTTATTTCTCTTGTATTGATGATACCAGAATCTTAAATGCTATTTCCAATTTCTCTTGTATTGATGATACCAGAATCTTAAATGCTATTTCCAGAAAAGTCACTGCCTTTTGATATCTCAAAGATTTTTCCTGAATGAAAAGGAGGTAACCTAGGGCATTCCACACAGATATTTCTTGACACCTGCAGAGGAGCAGCAGACCATCATTACTGGTAGAACAAGAACAATTTCTTACAGGGTTACAGGGTTTTTTCTGACCTGGTACAAAGTGCTCACCCCCACCTTGCTGAGCATTCCTGGCTGGCCAAGGGCCATTTGGCAGATGTGAAAATCAACATAAGACCTTCAGCTAGGGAAGTAGGTTGTCAGATGCTTAGTTTCAGGGCAACAGACAGTCTTCTTTGGCTTTGTTTGAATCGTGTCTCACCACTATTTGCACAGTATTATTCCATCAGGAAGAAGGGATATGAAGACACAGGACACTAGCTAGACTGTGCACTGTATGCACTTTCTATCTGGTTCTGTATTTTTGTCTTGCACTTAGAAAGTAAGTCATTGCTTCATTTTGAATCATCCAATAGTGTTTGCCACATTTTTTCTGGAAACTAGCATTTTTAGATACTTAAGTGAATTTATTTTCCATTTTTAAATGAACTATAGGTACACAATAAAAATGACAACAATAAACTACATGGCAAAATGCAGCCACCTTTTCTATGGTTTAATTTTTAACAGCTTTACAAAGAAGTATTTACAGAAAATTCTACAGTTACATCTAAAAGGAGGTTGTAGCCAGGTGGGGGTTGGTCTCTTCTCTCAGTTAACCAGCAATAGGAGAAGAGGACACAGACTCAAGCTGCACCAAGGGAGGTTTAGGCTAGACATTAGGAAGAAGTTCTTCACAGAGAGCATGATTGGGCATTGGAATGGGCTGCCCAGGGAGGTGGTAGAATCACCATCCCTGGAAGTGCTTAAGAAAAGACTGGATGTGGCACTCAGTGCCATGGTCTCATTGACAGGTCATAGATTGGACTCAATTACCTCAAAGGTCTTTTCCAACTTAATAGATTCTGTGATTCTATAAAATGATCAACTATATCTGTTTGATATTATTTTACAAGTTTGAGTGACTATTGGTATTAGTAAATATTCACAAAGAAGCTCTGCATATATTGTTATTCATTGGAAAAGAGGGAATTATGCTGTCCATATAGTTCTGATATTTATTTTACAAACTGGTTTTGATCACCAGTTATTCTGAGTAGTGACTAAGTCAGATTTACTGCACCTTACAATTTTCTTTTTGCTTATCTTGCTCAGATAATCCTTGTTCATTTAGGGAATTTTTTGCTTTGTGCATCGTACGACTCTCCCTACTATTATCAGAAAGAGGTTTTGGGGATTGTTGGTGCAGGCAGAGTGGTGACCTTGATGTAGAACTCATCGGTGGAAAAGCTTGGGACTGCTGCTCATCATTTTCCTGTAACACAAACAAAAACATCCTTGTTTACTGGTAATAGAAAACCATATTAGCTTTCTCCCTTGGGTCAAAAGACTTGCTGCAAAAGACTAAATCTTGGGAATTTTCAGAAGACAGACATATTGAAAGCAGAAAAAATATTTTTAAGGCACTTATCACTCTGAATACACAACACAGTGAGGCTTGATAACAGTTGCTTTGTTGTGGTATGAGATGAAATATCTGCCACAATGCTGGCAAGCTGTTTTCCAGGAGAAGAAAAAAGCTACACAAGGAACAGACAGTACTCTTAAGCTGTTTACTAAAGTACCTGGTAGTGTGTACCAAGAGCTGTATTCAATCTTTTCTGTACATATTCTGCAAACATAAAGCATAGGTGTCACTGCTTTTGCTGACATCTGGGCAGAAACCACTGCTTTCACATTTTGACCGATGTGCAGTCAAAGCACTCAATTTAAATTCTACATTAAGTTCACATAGAAAAGTGAATAAATTTGCATATGAACATGACAGGCACTTTTTAAACACCTTGAGAAATTTGCAACAGTTTGAAACTGGGTATTTGAAATGAAGTAGATACAAGTACGTGTCACAGAGAAGGAAACAAGGTTTATTTCACTTTTAAAACAAGACACGCCATTTACTTTATTAATATAAAGCATGAAACAACACGTTTTAATGGTTTCAACAAATGATGAAACAATATGAGCAGTTCCTCCAGAAATTCCCAGATGTTCATCACCGTGAAATAAAACCAACACACATTCAGCAGTGTCCAAGAGAAGGGCACAGATTCCTGGAACTGATGACTTTTGCCTATTTACACTTGAGGGGAACAAAACCAACACTGAAATCTTAATTACTGCGACCTAGTTGAAGGTGAGGAGCAGCCTGTCCTTGGACCTAGACAATACAAATTTAGACAAAGAGGAGGAATGTTTGGGAAATGCCTCCTTCAGTAAAATGAGAAAATATTATTACTGATTAATTGTTACTTGCTATAACCCTGACTATGGTCAGCTAGAGTCTACAACAAGCTTACACCACACTGGCAGGTGATTACTACACAATTTTCTGTGACTGAGGCTTCCTTTCTTTTTTGCACTACTCAGATTCTTTACAGGCAACACCATTTGTTTCTAAGGTTATAGGGAAACAGGCATAAAGGAGTAGAAATAAAATTTATTGGCATCACTTAATGAAACAGTAATAAAACACAGACCTCGAGGCAATGTCTGTAAGAAGCAGCAACTCTTAGCAAGTGGGGTAATTATCTCTTGAAACAACATACACAAATCCAATGGATTCACTCTCACTGCAAAACACCAATTTCCTATTGCTGTAGCTCCAAAAAATTATGGGTCTGATCTGATTTGTCTTCCCAATGGTGCTTTCTGACCTCAATAGCCATACATCCACTAAACTATGTGGCATTTGCCTTTACTTACTTTTGGTATCTTGCCAACATACTTTATGTGCTAATACAAAATAACTGGATTTTTAAAAAAAAAGGAAAGAAAAAAAGAAGAATCCCAAAAAGCTATGTGCAAGATTCCGCTGATGGTCAAGAGAATACTTTTGTGCAACCTGGCAAACTGGATTTTTATCTACTGACATATTTCTGTGAGCCCACATACAAAGAGCTACCAATAACTATTCTCTTACTGCTCAACTTGAGATAACATGGTTACAAACTTTGGAGGAGGTTTTGGACAACTCAAACAAAGGTTTATTTCTGTCCTAAAGTTGGAACAATTTTCTATAATTTGCAAAGCATTTGCATCATCTTAGAAAGAACACATTGCTCTGATGTACTGTGAAACATTCAGGAACGTGTCTATTACTGAAAACACAAAGCTAATGTAAACTTCAGTCACTAACCTTTTTTCAATAACAATCCACTTTCAAAACATAACTGTGTAGTATTTATTTGTTTTGAAAACATCAAAATCCGATAAGCACGAGCCAGCTGGTCTAGTGGAAGGTGTCCCTGCCTGTGGCAGGGAGGTTGGAATTAGCTCATCTTTAATGTCCCTTCCAACACAACCCATTCTTTACCATCCAAATGTTCCCTATTTACATGTTTAATAGCCTCTCAAATATCTGTAGTTATTCTATAAATTCCAAGAAAAGCTGTTTGCAGAAAACTTCAAGCCCAAACTCCCAGAGATTAGTCTTTTTGGTGGTTACTCCTCTGCAACCTAAGAAGCCACAGTCTCAGGAATATCTGCTCTTTAATATCCATTACAAGAAATGGAAATTATACCTGTATTGAATTTACACTGCTCAGTGGTTGTTCCTATGAGCTCACAAATAACAGCACATGAACAATTTGCAGACTGATACTATAGTCAAGACCTATGTCATGTTTCAGTCATTCAGTATTTATGATCTTCTCTCCACTCTATTGTTGAGGAACATAAAGAATGATATGTCCTCAAATTTACTTGGCAAGATGAATATATTTAGTGAATGCATTAGTGACTTCCATACCGAGATAAAATTTTTCCAAGTTACCTTTTGTGGTTTGCTGCCACCAGGTGTCAAACAGCAGCGCTCACCAAGATGGTCTGGTCTGCACTTCTGTGAGTCCTGTGTAGGCAAAGGCTTTTTCTCACTTGAGGAAGTCAGATGGGGACTGGATCTGAGGTGCAGCGTTGTTCTACGTAAAATGTAAGGGCTGACCTTGCCACTGGGGATGTCAGCAAACCCTGAAAAATAAACAGCTTCTATAAAAACCAGCTAAAGCAATCACACTTCCTCAAATGGATTACTTTTTTCACAATAGGAATAAAATAGCTGATTGAAATAAATCACCTGTTCCATCGGAGAAAATGGAACAAAGAGATTGCTGAATACACCTTGCATATTCCAAAATTCAAATGCAAAACTTGCATATCACAGAACAACCATTGAATTACAAGGGCAATTCCATAGGGGGAAAAAAAAAAATCAAACAAGTGTTTGGTCTTTTTCTTTACAGGTACATTATTATGTGGAGAGGAATTTCAAACTGAAAACCAGTAGTAGTTAATTCATGATACCATGACATGATGCTCTTGATTTTTAACACTCTTCTCTGTGTAGAACTATTCAGTTAGACTGTTTATTATCTCTCTATGTAGCCCAGAAGTCAAACATCAATTGGCAGATATGTCCTCAGCATAGGCCTATTTTCAGAAAAATTGTAATGCTGGTAAGAAAATGAAATGCAAATAATGTTTAGCCTTAGAAATCCTGATTTCTGGGAGTGACCACCATAGTTGAAGCTATTCAGTATCCCTATGGTTTGTCCTTTAATGATGGTAATTACATTAATTATAAAGGGCAACTTAATAGGTAGTTGAACTTAGAAGATGTTTTTCAAGCCCTGATTTGTGCAGTCTTCTCAGTTACCCTCTGCTGCAGTGAACCCTTATATGGAGGAGCAGGCTGCCTAATTTCATGGCATTCATAGCAGATGGAAAGTGAACTCTCATGAATGCCTTACTGCTGTGGGCAAGTCAGTTTCAACTCAGGGAATTTTTACTCAATTTAATGTTTTGCAAATTAACACCCTTTAATTACTGATATTGAAAGAAATAAAAGCACACAAATAAGCAAACACTTGGGGAACACACTTGGGCTTCCCTCCAGACACCACTCCTCCCCTTTTTCTGGTCTCCAGTTGCCTCACTGCACACTACACCTGTGAGGGAGCTGATGGGAGCACAGGAGACTGCCATGACCACTTAACTCTTAGCAGAATGGGAGTTATTAATCCAATAGAAATGTGTTCTGCTGGTCTAACACCAGCACTCCACAAAATCTAACTTGGCACCAGCTGCCACATCTCTCATTGACTCCTTTCACCTTCCATCACTGTCATCAAAAAAGTTTGCTAAGTCACTGACTCATGACAGTGAAAGCCATTCAACAAAACAAAAAATAAAAGCACACCTGCTGTGGTCAGAGAACATTTCCCTTTCCAAGACATAAATACCTTTTTGCACTATTTCTGGAAGCCCATCCAGCTCACAGTCAGTGTTGTCCCAACCCTGCAGATTTTGAGAGATATCACACTTCCTTTTCTTTTTCAATGAAGTCTTTGGAGCAGGAGATCTTGGTTCTCCATTGTCTTTCCTGCTGTCTTCACATCTCTGCCTTTTACTTGAAAGCTTAGTGGTATTTTCATCTGACCTTCTGACAGTGTGTTTGCTGTTCTGTGTTAATGACTTCTCTGAATGCAGCAAAGGAGTGCTGACAGCATCACTCACTCGCTGTTTCAGCTGAGTACTCAGCAAACTGACTTGTGTTTTTAGCATCTCATTTGCTTCCTCTAGTTTATGATATTTAACAATTAGGGAGCAGTATTTCTCCAAGTTCTCATTTGCTTCTCGGGTTTTCACTTCTATAGATTCCTGCAATTCTTCCAATTTTAACTTAATTTCTTCTGTAGTGGCATTATCATCAGCATCTTTCAAAGAAAAACATGATTATTCATATAACTGACATAATAAAAAATGCATATGTAAGAATTTATAATGCAATGGTCACACATCTTTTAATTACACATGTTCTGTAGCAGTGCAACTATAAAAAAATGACTGTGAAACAAATTCAGTAATATGATAGACATGTTCCTGTTAAATAGAGAACAAATGCAAATTTTTAAAAGAATCCTTGACTAGTGAATGGGGAAACATCTTCCCTCTTATTTTGTAATTTCTGAACACTCTTTGCACCTTTAACTTGCTTTAAGTATTGTTTACAATACGGTTCATCTCCTGAGGTGAGCTAAAATATCAAGAACAAAGCATGAGAATCAGAGGGAAAAGCTTGCTGGAAAATGGTAAAAGAACTTGCACAGAAAACTTACTTAAGAAAAACATTCCTTTTCTTCCTTAAGTCAACACTGAACAACAAAAACATAAAATTTAATATATTTATTCAGAACCTAGTGTTGTTTCTGAGAAATGACAACTTTAAGAGAAAAAAAGATTAGCTAGATTTTGAAAATGTTTGACATTTGCACTTGTAATTTTTTTATCCTAGTTAAGAATCATGCTCTGTACTATAGCTGCATATGCAAGTGGACATTTTAGGGAACAAGAAAGTTGTGCAGACTAATGCACCACTAACAAAGCATTAAGAGAATCTAGATTCAGTTACCTTCTTTATTATGCTTTGCCATAGTCAGATTTTCCTTCTTTAGCAGCTCATCATGTTCAGCTAGTTGTTTCTGCAACATTTCCTTTTCCTGTTCCAGCTGCTTACAGGATTTCATCCACATCTGCGCTTTACTGTGGGCATATTCATTTTCCTTCTTCAGCTGAATTATAATGTTACTATTATCAGCCTAAAAAATAAGAAATTTAGTTATTTCACCAGAAATATAATTCTTCCTTTTAAATGTTATAATGTCAAACGGAATAATAGAATTGCTGAAGTTGGAAAAGATCTCCAAGATGATCGAGTCAACCTTTGAACACCACCATAGCAACTAATCCATAGCACTAAGGGCCACCGTGAGTTGTTCCTTCAACCCTTCCAGGGGTGACGACTCCACCACTTCCCTGGGCAGCCCCTTCCAATGCTTTACACGATTTCCTATAGCAAAGAAATTCTTCACAATGTCCAACCTGAACCTTTCATTATCCCACGGGCCTGGTACCAACCTGCGTGCAAATACCACACAGTGAGCACAGCTAGAAGCCTTCTCTGCTACATTGACACTACCATGGGTACTGTTTTCTGGCTCACCTCTCACAGGACTTTATCCTTGGACCACTCTTATTAACCAAATTAACACGACAGTGGAGGGCCCTAAGAATAAAGAACTGTTGAGCAAGTTGAGCTCTGTAATTCAGTGTTTACTTGCATGTAAATTGAATTGACTCTTTCTTCAAGAGTGCATTTATAGAGACACTGATTCCTGAAGTGAGAGTACAGAGCTGGAGCCAGAAATCAATCACAGACAGAATAAACACCAAAACCACTCAGAAAACACAGGGAGGAATTATCGGTACAGAAGTTCAGTATATGGACAGCGAAGCTTGACCTGTGCCACTGAAAAGCAAAATAAGAACATGAAGAACTGCTCCCAGTTATCAGTAGCTCACAGTGTGTGGAGCTCATATGCCAGCATCCCTGAGAGCAATTCTGTCAGAGAACTACACTAGTTAACAGCTGTAATGAGAATTCTATAGAAAATGGAACTGAAAAAGCTGATTCAAGAGCAATCTATCAAGACTAATGCTTAGAGATAGACCATGTGGTATGTTTCACCATCAAAGTAATTCACAAACAAAATAGAGGCACTGCGAAGTAGGCACTGCGAAATCTGAGTGAATTCTAACCACGTTTTAGCTCAGCTGAAATGTTCACTGTAGTCAATAGGCTGCTGTGTTTAGGTCACAGAAACCAATTCTAGGTGACCTCAGTCATGGCACGCAGAACAGAATTTCTCATGTACATGAATAGTAACAATGTTTTCTCCAGGCTCTATGTTCTCTTTAGTGAGAAAAAAGGCTGTACCAAAGTCAAGCCAAAGTTCTGGAGTTCTGTTTATTTTACTCCACAGTGTCTGGAATCTCATGTAATTTGTCATACTTACAGGTTTTTCTTACCTTAGCTTTTAGGAGTTCTCCTAAGGCTTGATTAGCTTCTTTAAGGGAATTATTTAGCTGTTCTTTATTTGACTTCAAATGCTCAATTTCCAATTTTTGTGAGGTGATAAAGTGCTCCAGTGAACTAATCTTCTCATGACAGGCCTCAATTTCTACTTTATTCTGGAGAAAGAAAACGTGCCTAATCACTATGATGCCGAAAGGACACTGAGTTGTATTTTAAAGATGTTCCTAGTAGCATATCACAAACCCACAGGAATTCCACAGCAAAATCAATAGTTATGTTTTGAGGAGTTTAAAATTGAAAGGGCAATTTGTCTCAAGTATATATTTTGAACACTAGAATCTTGCTAGAATTTTCACAAGAAAATCCTTATTTTACTATAACTTGCTGTTACATTTAGTTTTCATTTTTATTAATATAAAGTATTAAACAATTATAGTAAGTTATTTGCCTGTGTTCTACTGGCCTCAAGTTCACAGACATTTCTGCAGAAAAGTTGATGGCTCTTTGCATATAGCACATCTGACAAATGTATTTCCAATAAATTTGTCCTTATATCCTGAACTGGTTAATCTTCCTTCCTTCTTCCTACCAAAACAACCATTTCCTGGATTAAACATACTTTTGCTTTCCCTTTTTCAAGGTTATAGTCCTAGTGAATTTTTACATAGATTAAATACTTACTGAATTGTGAGATAAATTCACTTTTTAGAGCTTGTTACATGGAAAAAAGTAAAGTTAACACTTACTGAGTTCCAAGGTAAGTATATGCAGATTTTGGAAATATTGTTAGCAAAGATTAATTCTTTTGCAATAGGATCAGCAAAATTTTGTAAAATATATAGAACTAAATTAAAAACTCACAGAACTACTCTTCCTATTTTCTGATTTACCTTTTGGTTTGCTTCTGTCAGAGCATCCTGATGCTCTCTCTCTGCTTGAAGTAGTCTGTTTTTGTGTTCTGATATTTCTCTTTTAATTTCACTTTCTTTTTCTTGTAGCTGATTCTGGACCATCTCCAAACTTCTGGCCAGTTCATTTTTTTCTGAAGTTGTTAGATGTAGCTGAATCTGTGAATAGTAATAGTATATTTTTTGGTGTTTGGAATTATCTCAATGGAGAAAGAGTTGAGCCATTAAATGGTTTAAATCTGAAGCATCTTTGAATTTTCAAAAATAACTTGGTAAGAAAAGATATTTAACAGTGGCTAAATACACTGTAATCAAAGAAAAGAACATCTGAACATAAAAGGTAGGACAGAAGGCAAAGGAAGGGTCTCTTAAAAGAAAACAAGTGCAAGTTTGCCAACAGTGTTAAATCAAGCAGCACTGCCAAAATCAAAGCTTAACCTCTCCCAATGTTGGTCCCTCTGAAAGCGACTTGAGAGGTCAAGGGTCATTTCCTCACCCTCTTTAAGATGACAAAACTTTCTAAGCATTTCCATCCACTTTTATAACTACTTTTTGGACAGCTGGCCTGTATTTCCATTTAGGATTTCTGAAAGTTGCAGAAATACCTGTTCTTTTCCCATCCCACTCAAAATCCTCAAATGCCACAATAGAAAAAAGCCCCGGTAATAGAATTTTGTAAATAAAGTCAGTTGGTCAGATGACCACATAAACTGGTTTAAAGACATAATATTGTTCAGAAATAAGACCTAAAGTTGTCTAGATGATAAAATTGCCTCTAAGAATTAAATGCAAATTAGAAGCAAAGGCTCCAAAACTGTTTCTTCCTTGACTAAATCCTGAATTAAATTAGCACTATTGAAACACAAAGTTTTGAGAAATGCTGTATTTTTTATCTGACCTCCTCAGTCTGATGATTGAAAGCCTGTAGTAGAGAATTTCTCAACAGTGAAAAAAGTTTAGATAACCATCAGGGACCTTTAGGCCAAGAAAACATAGTTTGGATGGAAGGAAGAGGGAAAAAGCTATTACGTAATAATTTTATCTTAGAAAAGAACATTGGATTTTTTAAAATTTGGAAGCAATAACATCTAATACTGTACATTATCACAGATCCCCTTTGTCAGCCTCCACACAGGTACTGTTCTTGAGCGTCTGGATTTGAACACAGAAATAACGCAGATGGAATAACTTACTTTGTTATTTTCTGAATGTTCTTGAACACATTGCATTTCTTCAGAAAGCTTATTTCTTTCTTCCTGTAATTTGGCAATCTTCTGTTCAGTATTATTTAGCTTGACTTGCAGCTCAGTTTGACTTTCAGCCAGTTCATTTACCTGAAATAAAATTTTCCAGAATTATTTTTAATACATGCATCATGATCTCCAAAGAATGTACTTATATGCAACAAGGAGTTTTTAAGATGGATTATTTTATTCCCATAGTTGGTCAAGTTTTAAGCAAGAGTCACAACAAGGTAATGATGTTTTCACATGGCAAGTGCATTATTGCTTCACTTTCTTTGGAGCTTCCAAAGTGTGTATTCTTGATACAAAAACTCAGTCACCCAATACCAATTTGTTCTTCCTCCTTTTCTTCTACAGGAAAGAGGAAACTATCCTGCATTATTTGATTGCTTAAACCTCTATGTCTACTTTCAAGCTACCTTCTCATTCATTCTATGCAAACCAATGCCTTGCTTTCCAGCTCTGTAACTTCAATGAAAATTTATAATTGTATGGAAAACTTAATTTTAAAAATAGGAATGTTTCCTGCAAAAGTCTGAGGTTAAAATTATTTTAGGATTTAATTTATTAAGGAAGTGGTAAACCCAGAGGACACTTTATCCTCACTCCTACAAAGGCAACCCTACCCTAATGGAAATATTACCTTTTTACATAGAGTGTTCTTTTCACAAAGTGTAGATTCCAGTTCCTTCTCAAGGTCTTTATAAGACATTTTTAGAACATTCAGGATATCCGGAGAGGTTTCGCCATCAGAAAAATGTTGCTCCTTCAGCTTCAACTCAGCAATCAAGTTCTGCAGCCTTTCTTTTTCCTGGTGCCAGCATTCAAGTTCATGCTGCATGTGAGCCAGCTGCAAAGATAGTGCTTCTGTTTCTTTCACCTGCTTTTCAAGAGCATAACTTTCCTGCACCTTGTCATCGAGTTTTTGTTTACAATTCATCAATTCTTGAACAAGTACTTCCCTTGCTTGATCCAATTTGATGTTTTCATTTTTTATTTCCTGACATTCCTGTAATAGCATTATTTTATCTTGCTCAAGACAAGCCACCTGATTAATCAAGACCTGCTCTTTTGCTCTAGCATCTACTTCTTCCTTGCAGGAAAACTCTAATTTCTCACTCATATCTTTGAGCTCAGATCTCAGCAATGCCACAGTATTTTCAAACTCATCTTTGATTTGTATATTTTCTTCCTCCTTTTCTTCCAACTGTTTTGCTGTAGTCAAATTTGAAGACTCTAGTTCAAGGAATCTTTCTTGCATTTCTTTTAAATCTTTAGCCAAACACTCTTTCTGTGAGGTGACGACATCAATTTGTAAGTTAGAAGATTTCAGCTTTTCAGTCATCTCTTCCATCTCTGCTGCTAATGTTTCTGCCTCTGCTTTGGCAGTCTCCAACTCAACAATTGTATCTTCTAGGTTTTTCTCCGACATCTCCAATTCCCTTCCAAGCCTCTCTATTTTATCCTGAAGAGAGTCAGCTTTCCGTTCACTGTCTCTCAGCTTTTCAGCAATGTGGCGTTTTCTCTTCTCATCAGACTCAATTTTTACTTTCAGCTTCTCAATTCCACATCGCAATTGGTCTGCTTCTTTCTGTGCTGCACTCAGTCTTGCAGCAAGTTCTCCTTTTTCCATTAACAAGCCTTCCAAAGATTTAGAAAGCTTTGAATTTTCAATTTCTGATGAACCTAATTTATGCTGCATCGTTCCCAACTCTCTTGCAATCAGCTCTTTTTCTTTCTTTGAATCTGCTACTTCATTCTGGAATTTTTCTTTTTCTAAGGTGAAAGATACAGCATCATTTTCTAAACTTTGCAACTTCTGAAGAAGACGGTCTTTTTCACTGGATAATTGATTTGCATCAGATTTTGCAGCCTCAAGCAGATTTGCTTGTGTCCTCACTTCATCCTCTAACCTCCTAATGAATTCAGTAGAATCCATTTTAGTTAACTCTAATTCTTTTAATTTCTCTTGCAGCTTTTGATACTTCTGATCGAGCTCTTTTTTGCTTTCAGACAAAATACTCAGCTCTTGGCCAATATAGTTTCTCTCAGCTGTGACTGAAACAAGCTGCTCTTGAAAGCTAGAAATAGTTTTCAGATTAACTTCCCTCTCCCTTTCTAATTGCTGACATTTTGCCTGAAGCATTTCAATGTCATGCTCTATGAACAAAGCATGCTTCTCAATATTAACTTGCTCAGATTTTGGACTCCCCCATTCATTTTCAGCTGCAAGAAATTGTTCCTGACCAGCTCTCTTGGTCATCTCTACATCAAACATGTCTGCTGCATTAGGTAACCTAACTTTACCTATCTCCAGCTCAGACTTTAGGTTCTCAGGTTCTTTCTCTAATGAGACTACTTGAAGAGATAATTCCTGCTTATTGACAGAAACTGATCTGTGTTTTTCCTTTTTCCCACAGTTTTCTTCTTTAACAGCTACAGTAGCTTCCTCCAGTCCTGCAAAAGCAGAGCTATTTGACATTTGTGCCTCCTGGAAGTTCATCTCCGAGTTTGATTGCTCAACTTTTATTTTTAAATCAACATGGTTTGGGTTTTTTTCTATCGCATAGATCAGCTTCAAATTTTCAGCAGTCTGTTGTTTTGCTTCTTCCTGAAGCATTTCAGTGGTTATTTGATTTTCACAGAAACACCCAGCACTCAAAACCCTACTACTGGAAAATGACAATGCACTGGCATGGTCTGAGGGGCTGCTTATTTTTCTTGATGTATTTTTACACTCATGTTCTCCAGAAATTTTCTCAGTGTAATCTTCCATTAATCTTGCTTCAGCAGTCTCATCTTTATCTTCACACACAGAGGCACCTCCTGCAGCCATTTTCTCAATGGGGATTATTTTAAGGTTATTGTTTTTCAGAGCTGAGTTTTCAACAGGCACTCTCAATTTATAAGGACTATTGTTTTCTTGTTCTATGTTCTGCAAGGAATAAGAATCAATCAATTTAAAAAAAAAAAAAGGAGGGGGAAGAATATGTATAAGAAAAAACAAGGTAAATTTTAAAACTTTTCTTAAATTAGTAAAGCTCCTTCTCTTATGTGAAATAAATAGATATTATCCATCCCTACTTCACAGTCTCTTACAGAAAGGATTGACACTTATTCATACAGACATCTTTAGCTAAAAGGTTTTAAAGGTATTGAGGGAGAAATTTCAGATAAATTTGCTGAAAGACTATGTGCAAAGATACAACATCCTTCTGTATTTTGGGAAAATAGGTGTCTACATGACAAAGTAAATTATTATTATTATCATTACTAAAGGGACAAAGATTACTGCTCAAGTATGGTTTATTTTTCTTCTTTCTCCAAAAAATTGCACTGCTTCTGTGGGGCACAATTTCAAATAGATTTTACTGCAAAAATTCCATTTGGGTGACCACAAATCAAAGGATTTACATAAAGCTCATTTATGCATGAAAGCATGACAGCAATTACTTACATTTTCAATATCTGTGCACAGCAGTGAATGAGAACTTAAATCAAGGACCTGTAGTTGGAGCCTTGCTGCTTCCAGCTCCAAAGAGAGATTCTCAGTTTGTTTCCTTTCTGCTGCCAGTTTGCACTCCATCTCCATAGTCACATTATTCAGCTTCTGCTGCCATTCTTCCTTTTCAGATAGATTTTTCTGTTTGAGATTAACTATTTCTTTCCTTTCAGAAAGTATAACTTCTTTCAGCTCTTGTATTTCCTCATTTTTCATATTCTCTTGAACATGAAACTGATCTTCAAGCACCTTGATGGCCTTCTCATATGTCTGACAGAGCATCTCAAGTTCTTCAATTCTGTTTTCAAGGTTAGATTTTCTTGGAGTAATATTCCCAAGCTCTCCAACGGAATTCAAATTGTGATCATTATGACACTTTTCAACCAAAACTTCTGTTACATCCTCTGAAATTATTTCTACAGAACTGTCTGTCTGACTGATTTCCTCTGTCCATTTGCATGAACCACTGGTAGGAGAATCAACCACCTCACTTACTTTAAGTAAACAGGGATTTACAGAAAAGTCTGAGGAAGTATCCGTGGTATTAGTTCCATCTAATTTAGGCAGTGTGTCATCAAGGCTGGTTGACAGTGACACTTGCACAGAATCCACATGAGCACTGCTCTGACTTGTCGACAAGGAAGAATTTTCTGCTTTCAGTATTTCAATACAAGACTGCAGTTCACATATCTTTGAGCTCATACTACAGTGCTGTTCATATAATTTCAGGTGTTCATACTGGAAAGTCAAGAGCTTCTCTCTAACTTCTGCAAAGTGTACCTTAACTTCCTTGCTGGACAATTTTAAATCTTCATAGTTAGAAAAACTGCATTCTTTAAGTGTGAAGGACATCTCCTTATTATCAGAACACATTCTCAGATCACTGTTATCACTTTGATCCATAAGTTCATCAGGAAGAACAGTTTTCTCAGCTTTTAAATTGCTATCTGCATTCATTATATCATCTTTCTCCTCTTCCTCTTTATTAATGCCTGTGGTACCATTGGTTTTAGCATCTTTGAATCCAGAGGCTAATGCAGTGTTTTCACTCTGCAATCTCTCACACATTTTCTCAAGCTCACTCAGCTGGTTTATTGTTACCTGCAAAGACGATGCCAGCAACACTGATGAAGGACTTGGATCTATTCCTCTTTTGCCACAATCCTGGGAAATGTCACCATAATTATACTCTAATGAGTGGCCATCTTCCTCTAATACTGTAAGCGAAGAATCTGCAGCTTTCAGTTCTTTAACAGACAGTAGTTCTTGCTGCAGTCTCTCTTTCTCTCTCACACTTTTCTCAAGTTCTACCTCCATGCCTTTTAAAGCCGTCTCCAGCTGCATCACTTCTAACCTGCAGCTCTCTAGAGAGAGTTCACTATCCTCAAAATCCATTTGAAGCAGCTCAAGTTTAACCTGGTATTTATTCAGCTCAATGTCCTTTTCTTCCATGGACTTTCTCAACTGTTCTGAACAGAGTCTTTGTTCACAATTAACATTGCACATTAGAGGTTCATTTTTTGTTGGTAGTTCCTTCCCCAGTTGCTCCTTTTCTTGAAAGACCAAGCCACATTTCTCTTGCATTGTATTTTGTGTTGTCCTGACATTTAACCTTTCCTGGCTTAAACAGTCAAGCTCCACAGAAGGCACATGTTGGATGTTGGAAAATTCTGACTGCAGTTGCTGAAGTTCATGAACCAAATCCTTTTTTATTTCTTCTGAGGCTATTAGTTTATGTAAGATATCTTTGTTCTCACTGAATACCTGTTTCTCTTGTTCTAACTTCGCTTTTTTTTCATCTAATTCAATTGTCTGCTCTCTCAGAATGTCCATAATTTTTCTGTTTTCTTCTTCTACTGATTTATACTTTGCCTGCAAAACTTCAAGCTCTGTTTTGATTTCTTCAGTTCTTGATTCAATACGCTGTCTTTCCTCCTTGTGTTTTCCAGACATTTGAGAAATTATTTCTTCTCTTTCCTTTAAACTATCATAAATATTTTTATTTGCCTCCAGTAAAGTTATTTGTTCTTGCTTTAAAGTACTGCTTAAATCCCTAAGGGCTGTATTTTCTTCAGTAAGTTCATCATTTTTTTTACTGTATGAGCAAATCATTGAAGACATGTCCTTCTTCTCTGAATCCCATGTTTCAGACATGAGCTTGAGCTGTCTTAGTGAATCCTCAAGCAATTCATTATTGATCTTTAAATCCTGAAGCTCAGCTTGTTGGTTTTCTAACCTTTCATTCACAATTTTCAGTTGCATGTCCTTTTCCTCAAGAATAGCAGAAGTTTTTTCAACTAATTCCTGACGTGCTGAAATATCTGCTTGCAAGTTACTGATGCGCTGCTCGGTTTCTGTCATGAAGCTTTCGTACATCTGTTCTACTGCAAATAACCTTTGTTCTGTTTCACTCTTTCTTTGCAGTAAGTCTTCATACTGCTGCTGCTGATGTGAATTCAGATGCTTTTGAGCCACTAAAGAACTCTCAAGAGAAGAGATTTGCTCTTGTAAATTGGCCAGATCCTTAGATTTTCCCATTTCTAGAAGAGCTCTTGCACATCCATGATCCTCAGTGTTGGGGTCAGTTGCTGCAAATTGCATATTATCTAAAGCATTATTATCTTGTCTGCTTTGTAAATGAACTTCTCCATCTTCTGTCATTTCTGAAGTATCTTTTGCTTTTACAAGACAACAGATCTTTTCATATTCACCAAGCAGGTCACAATAGCACTGCTCCCTTTCCAGTCCTTGACTTGCTGCCAATTGTAACTTTTCTTCTACTTCAGCAACTTGGTTGGTGAGCTGGAATATTTTACAGGACATATTTTCTATCTCTTTGCAGTACTTTTTATCAGAACATTCTGCTTTCTGCTTAAGTTCATCAAAAGCTTTTTTTTGTTCTTCTACTTCTGCACTTTTACATTCCAGAGTGTCTTTAAGTTCTCTAATCTCTGTGGATTTCCTGTCACTTTCAGTTTGCATCATTCTAAGTTTCTCACTATGCTCATGATTTTTGCTTTGCTGACTTTGAAGGGAACTCTCCAAGTTATTAATATGAGCCAGCATACCTTCCTTTTCAGACTTAAGTTTATTTATAAGATGATCAGATTCATTTTTCCATTGAGAAAAAACAGTAGACTCTTTTTGCAATTCTTCACATTCTCTCTGCTTTAATCCAAGAAGTCTCTGCAAAGCTTCTGATTCTCCCTCCATCTTACTTATTTTACAGTCTTGTTCTTTAATATGATCATCTTTCTCCTTGAGGAGACCTCGGGTAGACTCCTGTTGCTTTTCCATGTCAGCTAAAGCTATTTTCAGGTTCTCCAGTGAAAGTGAACTCTCTTGGCTTTTAAATTTCTCTTCCAGCAACTTCAACTCCGCTTCCTGAACAGCATTCTTATCTGTAGAAGAAAATACCATCAAATCTTTGCCAGTCAATACTGGTAAGTCTACTGATAACTTTCTGGATGAGGTGTTACTATATACTTTTACTATTTTCAATTCTCATTTTACTGCAAAGCATTGCATTTAAGTTATCACTCGATGAAGGATGTTTATATTACTTCAGGCTATCAGGCATTACACACAGTCAGCTTTTCATAAAGGAACTGCAAAACAGAAGTTTTCTATTTAAAATAGATTCCAAGAAAACAAATTTGCTAATAAGTTCAGTACACTTTGATTACTTTCAAAACAGTATATCCAAGAACTGTACATGGTCATTGGCAAAAAACTCCTTTTCATCAACAACAAATTTAATGTTCTTAAAATCACTTATGTCCCCCTGCAGAAACTTTTTACTTAATTCACAATGAAACTTACAGCATTGCAGGAAACATCCAGAAAGAGTTCTGTAAATTTAAAATCATAACTCACTTTTCATCTCTTCTGCAAAATTTTGGCTTTGCTTTAGAGATTGCTTAATCCTGTTTAGTTCTTCTTCAAGCTGGTGGATCTCTTGCGCTTTCTTTTCAAGTTGACAGTTGAGAAGATTTTTCTCCTGCTTCACTTCCTAAACCAAAACCAAATAAGGCCATATTTCATGTAAATTAATAAGATCAATGGGCTCAGTTCATTTAAATCAAAGTAAAGATAATCCAATAGCCCCCGTTAAGACTTGGGGCATCTATGCCTGGGTTCCTAAGCACTGCTTGGAAACATAAGCTGAATTTTTTATTCTTAACGAATTGACAACATCTGAGAGATGCAGCCAGTTGATGTAATCAGCGTGCCCCCTGTTAGCATAGAACAAACAGCTCCACGTGACTTCACAGAAAGAAATGGGACAGGACAGAGTCTACAAAATCTGAGCTGATGAAGTCAGGCTGCTTTCCCAGAGCAGTTCGGTAAACAAATCCCTGCAATGGCATCAAAATTAACATGAAATGTGTAGACAGATTTCACCTGTCATCTCATGTAGAGACAAGTTTTCCTTCCACTGAATATCAACAACATGGCAACACTAGTCAAATTTTATTTAAGTGCTTACACTTTCAGACAGTTGCTTTGCAAGTAACAGCACTTTCCTTCAAATAAATTGATTTTAAAAATCTCCAAACAAGCAAACAAAACACATTATCACCACCACCAAAAATCCTATGTAACTACATTGCACCCAGGAAACCAAATAAACATTCTTTTAAAGAGAGTCATCCTTGTTCTCCAAACTCCTGTGCTCTGGACAACAGATGGCACGGAACTGGCATGGCCCGAAGGGAAACAGACCACCAATTATTCATCCATTTACTACTAGCAGATGGGCATCAATTCACAAAAGCCAAGCTCGAGAAATTGAAAGGTCTGAATGAAAAAAATTAAAAGGTGTGGCAGGGTTGTTTTTGCAACAATGTAAATTACCCTCGAACATGATTAAAATTGTCACTGTCACTGACAGTTGCCTTCCCTTCTACTCACAGCCTTCCCTACCAACAGTTAAAAAAAAATCCAGTCACATAAATTTCAATTAATAAGTTTTCTAGCCATCCTAATAAATTTTTCAAGAAGCCCAAGCATCTAAAACCCTTGCATTCAAAGCTGCACGCACAGATGCAATAGAAGTACATCAATTCAACTAAGCCAGTCATTAGCCAACTAAGCAAGCTAGCGTGTTCTATGGAAAGAAAAACAAACAAGTTTAAGGAATTAAAATGGCTGGAAGGTCTAATTATTATTGGTGCAAACATTGCCAATATCCATAGAATCATACATTGGGTTGGAAGGGTCATCTAGTTCCAACCTCCCTGCCATAGGCAGAGACCTCCCTTGCTAGACTGGATATAGAATTTTTTCCTAGTGTTTAATCTAAACCTACCCTGTGTCAGTTTGAAATAATTTCTCCTTGTCCTGTCACTACCTGCCCTTGCAAATAGTCTCTCTCTCTCTCCATCTTTCTTGTAGGTGCCCTTCAGAGACTGGAAGGCCACAACTAGGTCACCCTAACGCCTTTTCTTCTCCAGACTGAACAAACCCAATTCTCTCAGCCTTTCCTTGCAGGAGAAGTGCTCCATTCCTCTGATCATCCCCTTGGTGGCCTCCTCTGGACTTTCTCAATAAGTCAATGTATGAGGAGAGCCAGTCAGCTGGGCCAAAACCATGCAAAGCACTGTTCCAACAACAGTCACATTCCAATAGCTGGGAATGTTCTCAGATACAGCAATCTACCAGCAAGAATGTATCTAAATATTCAGTATACTCTAAACCTGTACAAATGTTTGTGATGATCTGAACAAAACTCGCTATTTTACTTCAGACTTTTTCAGATAATTTTGAAGGTAGTTTTTTGGCAGAGAGTGCACCGGGTTATTTTATACCGGCTGATGACAACTGGCAACAAGCAAAATGAGAGTGTTTAACAAAACCAAACTGTGACATGAATTACATAAGTATCCAGCTGTTTTTCCTACTTACTGCTGATTCTCCAAATAAAGGATAAAATATGCATTGAGAGGTCTCTAGTGGCAAAACTGTAACAATTTCAAGTGTAGCTGCTTTGGTTGCAACAAAAGCAAAACAATGTAACTGAGAAGACAGAGGGGAATTCAAAGTGAAAAGGTTTCTGCGTGTGTAAGCGAGGTAGTTTGGCAGCATACAGAAACTTCCCTGAATTTACCTTCATTTGGGAGAAGGTTTTTCCAGCACTGTATATTTATTGGACTGTGTTATTCTGAGAGATGCATTTTTTTAAAGAGGCTATAGTATTTGCACAAAATCACTGAGTTTACCAGTATGAATCAAAGCAGCAGTCAATGATTCTAGAATTTACTTTCAAAATCAAACACATTTTATTATTATTCAATTTTTATTTCAGAAACAAAAGCAAAAATCTCTTAATTAAAAAAAAAATGGTGTTTCAAGTCCAACATGAACTAGAACCATATCATCAGCATTACAGTAATGAATCCTAACTGCACAGCTAACTCAAGAAACTGAACTAATTTCCATGATGTTAGGGAAAGCATCATTTTTTATTACAGCTGAGTTAAGATAGTCCACAAAAGTGTTTAAAGATTGCTTATGGGGAAAAACACAACTGCGAGCTCTAGAGTATTAAGTGTTTACAAATTGCTGATTTATGGTATTAATCTTGCCAAGTACACCTCAGCATTGCTCACCTGAAAGCTTCTTGTCAGGTCAGCTTCCTTAGCCTGGGCTGCTGACAGAGCCTGCTCTGCTCTGCACAGCTTCTGGGCGAGATCGCTGGTGTCATGTTCCAAGCGTTGTTTTGCTGCCATTACCTGGAAAACCAACACTGTAATCACAGGCACTACTTCTTCCTTTAAACTCCCACTCTTGAACTCAATATTCTGTTACAAAATGGAACTACATAATTTTATCCCACCATGAACCCAAGGGCCCCTTTACTGTTGTTTAGAGAAAAGTTCCTATTGCCTTTCCACTCCTTTGCTTCTGACCAAAAAGATGGGATGTCTCTAAAATACATACATTTCTAGACTGTCTGAAATAAGATTAATTCATCCAACTTGCAGCTACATCACCACAATGATATCTGTAGGATAGAAATGAGATTGGAATACAATTGCCTTTTGGCTAATCTTTGGGAATCAGAAAGTTAGGATCATAACTGCAACTACTGCTCTGTTGACACAGATTTTATAAAAAATGAACAGGTTTTTAACTCTTTTGAAAGAGTCCCAAAATGCTACAGATTAAAAAGGAAGGAAATGGCACTAGTGAGTCAAAAAAATAAAAGTCTATTCTGAGGTCATCAAGTAATAAATTACCTTTCTTTGAGAAGGAAGTAAAAGGCACATACTGTCCTCAATTAAATCAGTTTTTCAGTAAGCATATACAAAAGAATATGGATATAATAAAGAAGCCTCCAATAAAAACATTTGACTGAATGTAGTCCCACAGCTATATTTCTAAAATAAAACAAGCCTGCAAGAAAGCTGCTGGCAGTTTTTTTATAAATGATGTTTCAGTTCAGGCTGCCTGCAAATGGGGCTTCTCAAGATAACTTTCAAGAACTTGTGGCCCTTTTTAGAAAAACAGTTAGCTCTGCTGCTTGAGAAATGCTCTCAAGGATTTTCATAGGCTTTTAAACCTCCCTCTTTTCTGGTCACCCACTCCTGGGTCTTATGCTGCTTTCTAAACTACTTAAAATTGGGAGTTTGTGACAAATAATGTGTTTTGACAGCTAGCTGCTGCCAAAGCTGTGGAGGAGCTCCTTCATACTGATGTTCTTTACACAAGCCACGACACTCATCTGATTTTGTGGAGAACCAGTTCAGGGAGTTAAACTGATAGCAAACACCTGGTTCTGTAAACACATAGGCTAATTTAAATGTAATATTTTCTTTTTATTATCTCCTCTATTAGCTCTCTCCAGGATTATATGAGGAGTACATGGCCAGGGTATATGAAAATGGGACTGTTTTCCCAAAAGGCAATGACCTGTTGGTCAGTAGCTCTATCATCAAACTACACCTCTGCATGGCTTTTTTTGTTTTTACATAAAGTGTCCTGTGATCAGCCTTAGCTGCTCCTTTCTCAGATTTATTTTACCTGCATTGTCTGCATTTACACCTCCTTCCCTATGACAAGTGGACTAGCCACAAACCTTTAAAAGCCTATAATTCATATTTAAATACATAGTAATTCGGTAAGAAATGGTAAGTACAAAACATCTAATACATAGTGTAAAAATGTTAATAAAAGACACCACAATTATTTTTTTGCTTTATGTATAATTAAATTAGGGCAGTGCTGTTGAGACAACTAAATACCACTCTAGTAGTGGACTTAATGCTAGAAAAAGCCTACTTTGTCAAATTCTGCCCGCAGAACATTGAAGTCATTTTTGGCTTGCTGTAGCTCCTGATTCAGTTTGTTTCTTATCTGGTTGCACTGCTGATCCAGTGTTTGCAAGGCACGCTGCTGACAAGAAAGTTCCTAGAAAACAGTGGTAGAGAAGCAAAGAAATAAACATATGACCACAGCAAGTCTCTATTTTGGTTTCTGCAGAAATAAGAACTGATTTTTATCAGCAGGTACTGCCTGCTCAGGGACACTTCTCTAGGCAAGATTAACCCAATTTATGTCATCTGCTTAAGAACTTAATTACTGTAACATTCCTGTCACAGAAAGGGAAAAAATGAATCTAAAACAAATAAAAGTAATAGTGTTAAAATTTTTCACACTAAAGGTAAATTTCACATAAGAATTACATTACAAGTAGACAAGTTCATCTCTATTACTTACCATACCTTAAGGTTATTTTTTTCCACAATATTGCACAAATTTTGTTGCAAGAAGATGGAATACAGAGCCTTTAAATAGGATTTGACAGACCAATATTATAAATAAATGAATGTTAAACATTGTAAGAACCTGTAACTACTCACAGATTGTAACCATTGCACAAAAAAAGAGTTTTTCTCAATTAATGACCTTGCTGAACAATTTAGAATGGCAGTATGTGGGTTTACACAATCTTATGCAGGTCTTTTGTTAGCTAACTAAAAAAAGGAAAAACCAGGACAGAAGGTTCATAGGCCTTCAACCCATCTTTTGATTAATACAATGATGCTACAACTATTCAAATACAAAGATCAGGTGTTCCAATTTACCACTTCCAGACAAGGTTCAGTATCAATTTGGGATCCTGAGGTAGCATCTAGACTAACAGACTTTGTAAAATCACTTTTTCACTCGAGAGTGCTGGTAGCAGCACTGTTTATTTGCTACCCCCACCAGAACTCCTCTGCCAATTATTTTATCTCTCTAGACATACCTCAGAGAAAAGGTTTCAGAAAAGGTTACATTTGACACAACAAGGAGTCCTCCTCAGGGCAATGCCCTTATATTCAATCCCTAAAGCAAACTTAACATGCTCATCTGAAATAGCACTATCACTTCTGAATCTGCATCTTTGATTTCCTAACACTGATTACATTATTAAGCTTAAAAAGAAAATACAAAGAGTTTAGCCCTAATCCAAATCAGTATTAATGATATAATATAACAGCTCTTAGTACTAAATATAACTTCATTCCAGAAAAATTCCTGGGATAGTGCTACACTTTTTCTCTCTGCAAGAGCTGGCATGAAGGACACTTACGCTAATTGACTATATTAACATCTTCTGAGCATGAACCAATATTAAAATAATAGAGATATAATCCTAAAGAAATTATTTTCTTCTGTGTGAAATGCATGCAAAATTAACTCAAATTCCACAGACCTAGTTGAGTTGGTTACTAAGTCTGAGCTCACATGTACATGATTTTATGAAAAATGGAGCCTAGTTTCTCATGGATTTGCATGTTATTCCATCTCTCAAACATCTTCTCTATTGTCCAGCGAATATCAACATAATCCTGCACCTCTCCAACAGCCTCTCGCCGCTATTGCGATGTTTGTTTTCCATTTTATCAATTACCCTTGCAACTTCTACCTCTATGTCAAATGTGATTGCAACTAACAGGAAATCAGATATACAACATAAACCAAGTGATTTCATCTCCTCAGGAAGTCAAAAAGTTCTCCTTGCCTTACCTGTTGGTACTCCTTTTCCTTTGCTTTTATTTTCTGTTCTAAAGACTGACGAGCACTCTCAGCATTTTGTCTTTGGCAATTCAGTTCTTCTGACAATCGCTTCACCTTTTGCTCCAACATTTGGACCTATAATAATTTAGTTATCAATCACAAGTGTTAAGGGTGCAAGTGATGTTTCATTTAAATATATAACCCCTCACATGAAAAAAACCCCACTGCTGTCACCTACTACAATTGTTCTAGCATTCATATAACCAGTCACTTGAGCTGGTACCATAGAAATTCTTAGCAATCCAAAGTATAAAACTCACTCATTCTTCCTACTGTTAGTGTGAAAACATATGTGTATATATAGAAAGAGTTTATGTACTTTTATATATATGTATTAGGCATGTATGTGTATATATGAGTGTATAAACACAATAATAAAAACATCTTTAGATTATATACAAGATAGCATATCTTTATATTTATTTAGCTACTATAATAAGGATATATGTAACTATGCATTTAGATATATATCTTATGAATTTTATTATATTATCTTCATATATATTTAGATGACATAATAAGAAAGTCAATGTTTTTGACAGTCTGCAGAAAGATGCTACATCTGGCACTAAGAATAGATTGTATTTTCAGTACCCCAGGTTGCTACCAACTAAAGAATGACTGCTAACTGCTAAGCAACTACATGTTTAGACTGAAAAGAAATGGATATTCCACTGAACTTCAGAGTGATTCAGCAAATTGATTTGGACAGAAAAAAGAAGCAACTATCTTGGTTGATTATAACAGTATTTTTTACAATTTAAACTTTAATTAAAAAAACCCCCGCAGGCTATGTCTAGGTTCACCTCCACATTAACTTGTTATTTAACTCAGTTGATTATGTTAATATTATGTCACCCAAGAGTGAAGCATTGTTTGCCTAACTTCCTGAACAAGAAAATGTAATTTTTATTCCAGACCAAATCTGTTAATGCAAAATATGTACTTTTTTTTTCCCCCAGAGAATTAGAAAAAATGGCAAAGGGTGAAAGAGACCCTCTTTCTTCAGAAACAAGAGCTATTTATTGGGTTGATGACACAGCAGAAATAAGAAAATAAGAAGCAGGTAGTTGTATTGGGATGTCAGGTTGTTGGGCAGAGACTGCAGGGATTGTGAACTCCTGTAAGATCACAGGGAAAGGCAATTGCAAAAAGGCTGCAGCTCTCACAGGGAGTGAAAATACTTGATAATGCAGAGGTGCTGTGCTTGAGGTCTGGGAACAGTACCAGTGACAGAAGTGCACAAGGGGGATTGCCAGGATTAAATCCAGCCTACAAGGCACAAACTAAAATCTAAAATCTCAAGGCAGTTCTACTTTCAAAGTCCAGGGTGGGCAGGCAGAGATCCAATTCCAGTGCAAGAAAGAAGAAATAGAACAGAAAGGAGTCACCTTCAGACGGCAGGACCAAAGGAACCTTCTGGGGCAAGATGCACCGCACCTTAAGGATGGGCTGCACATCAGCTCCAATGGTAGCAAGTCCCACTTCTCCTTGTCCTTCCCCAGGAATGTTCACAATACACAACCTTGCCCCATCCCCTTGGCTGCTTTTAATCCCCCTTGATTTCTTAGTAAAACAATTCCATTCTCTTAAATCCATAGAAAATTAACAAGGGAAAATTAAATACATAATACCCTAATCTTTTGGGAAGTTGAATCAAGTCATTTTTGCAATCAAATAAATTAAAATTAAGCCCTTTTTAGAGAAATTGAGCTGTCAGACTGGGTCAGCTGTGTCTTCCCACAAACTCACCATGATGACAGTGGCTTTATGAAGCCAAGGGACTATGCCAGGTGTTTGATTTTCCCTTACCCACCCAAGACTTCCCTTAAACTAGTTCCTCACAAAATTATCAATAGGCAAATGTTGCTGTCTCTCTGAGAAGGCAGAGTGATCAAGGTTTACATGCAAACATGAGCTCACCAATGTACTAAAGTAGCATGCAGAAACTTACTGACAAACATGGATAATTATTCTACCCAGAGAAGACACACAAACATCTTTCCCCCTATGCTGTAGATGAATCACTAGTAGAAAAAAAATTAAAATATAGATGAAAATATGAAGATTCAAGGAATTATGACACCTGTACACTGATTCCAAATTTGTTAAGTGCTGTGAAAAGGGACTTTAGGAAGGTAATGCAACTTTATTAATCAAGGAAAAACTTGTTACCTTCTGCAGTTTAAGTTACTCTAATACATTTTGTGCATGATGATAAGCATTGAATTGTTTAGGATTTTTATGTGTATTTACTTACATACACTCTGTAAATTCTTGACTAAGCAAGTGTATTATTCTACTGATTTTTACTATTAATTCAAACTCCTTAGAATTAGGCTATGAAGTTCTATTTAAAAACTGCATATATTCTTCATCTTGCATTGCATTTTTACCTAGACATTACTTAAAACAAGCAATTTCCAATACAAGGACTATGCCACCAGAGCATCCTGCAGTATAACCAACAAATTCTGGTTTTCAGCCAAAGATGTGAGCCTTTTTCAGGTCAGAACTTGCCACCAGATGTCATTGTTGCTCTATGCAACTTGATCAGTAGCTATTTTTCAGAATTTGAGTCAATCTTAACCAAGGATGAAAATAATTTCTTCAGGTGGTGTAAGAGTCTTCTAGAAACTGGGCAACTGCTTACATGTATTAATGTTTTTAAATATAATACATATCAAACTAGCATATACTTCTCAAAACTTGATCCTCAGTAAACTCTCGAGCAACTTAGTCTGAGAACCTTGGTTCTTACTAAATGGCTGAAAAGTGACAATGAACTGAAAAGTGAACTGTAAGGACAATCAGAAGACGTGTGAGGCAATGTTTTACCTGTGCAGTAGCTTGATCAAGTTGTGTACTTGTTTGAGTCAGTTTATCTCTGGTTTTGTTCAGAGTTTTATCCTTCTCGGCTAATTCCAACTTCAATCTGTCCAGCTCCAGTTCAGTCTCTTGATGCTTATTCATATGGGACCTCTTCAGTTTTTCTTGAGCTTGCAATTGTTGTTCTAGGTCTTTAATAATGGAATTCAGTTCTGAATTTAAAAAACAGTAAAGATTAAGGATACTTTCTGCTTTGGAAGGTACCTCTTCCAACACACTTCCGCTTCCTATTTAAAATGTTAGATAACACCCCAATTTCCTGGCACAGGCAGACACCCTGTAAAATTTTCAGCAAGTTAAAACAAGTTTTAACTGGCTTCTACTATGACATCAATGACAAAAACTATCAAGACTGAAAGACAATTGACTACATCAATAATTCCTACCTCATGAGAAAGAACACAAACATGATAGCTCTGGAACAAGTGCTGCAAAGGCAAAGACAATTTGTTCCTCTGAGGGTTTATTTTTGTTGGATTTTGTTACTGTTTTTAAACATGCAGAAACATGTCACTTGAATTAACTATTATATTTTTTTTATAAGTATATCCACTATAAGCATTTCCTTGGAGCAACTGTGCTTCCAAAAGACTTTTCAACTATTTGGTAACTGTAAATGTCCTATTTCATATTTTAATCTTTTTTCTGTCTCAAAACTGCATACATATAAAACTAAAAAGAGTAATATTCTCACAATATACATCAGTAAGAGTTTATCTTCCAAAAACCACAACACAGTAGAAACACAATTGACAGTAGAAAACATAAGTCAGCTTACAGGAAGCGTTATCCAGAATTACTATTATCTGTTTTTTTGGGGGGTTTTGTTTTGTTTTTTGTTAAAAGAAGTCCTGTCTTCCTGATTCTGAATTCATATGGCTTCCAAGTTGAAAAAACCACCAAAATTGAAGCTCTACATGAGGCATTTGAATGAAGAGTTTGGAAAGTACAGGGACTTGTAAAACAATGGAAAAGCTGTTCCAAGAGTACAAATAGCAGGCTCAGGGGTATGCTCAACAAATCCACAACAAACCAGCTATTTCCTTTCTTACAACTATCAGGTATCAGGAATGATTAATTCTTCATGCCAGTTCATGCAATACAAGAGCATATCTTGGGTTTTGGTTGTACTTCTTGCAGCATACTTCATTTTGTGCTTCCAGTAGCATCCAACATGGACCAACCCAGTTATGACCTAAGCATGTTCAATCATCACATTTTTAAGACAGTTATCGCTCAGTCAAAAGTATCAATAGTATAGAAAAATAAGGAAACTACATAATTGAATTTAAGAGTGAGATGCAATGAAATCCTGTAGAGTTCTTTTAGCTGTTTTAAGAAGATTGTTCTAGGAGCAATGGGATTAATGGAGAAAAAGGCATTTTTCCTTTTAGTCCCCTACTCAGCCCAAAAGTACAAACTGTTCCCTTCTAATTCTCATACCCCTTATGTAAAAGATACCACAGCTTGTAGGTAATCTCTGTGTATGGCTCATCACTGAAAATACATCAGCAGCCAACAGGGCCAGCTGCCAAAGGCAATAGCAAGTATATATCTTTCTCTTTTCCTTGCTAAGGCACTTATTTCAATAGCCTGCTTTTATCTGCACACCAGCTTTCATGAAACCATACAGGAGACTGCCTCTGGGTCTTAAAGAAATGCATCAGATACCTTGGTTCTGTGCTCTTAGCTGGATCACGAGGGAATTTGAGTTCTCAGCAAAGCTGTTGTCCAAGTCATTCTTCTCTGATAGAATACTTGAATTTGTTTCTTTATCCCATAGAAAGGAGGATGCTGCAGAAGTTCCCCTTGCAGGTGTTTCTTGGTTTCTAGCTGGTGTCTTTTCCTGTTGCCATGAAAACACGGATGAGGACGATTGATGCCGAGCAATCTCTCTGTGACTCAAAGAGCTTTGGGAATGAGGCTGATTTATTTTCTGTGTCCAAAAAAATAAAGAAACGATGTGCCTTTACACAGTTCCTTATCCAACATATAACAAAATAAATAATTTCACATTATTAGCTAATAGGTCATTATCATTCCACATTGTTATAACACCACAGCACCCAACAGTGCAAAGCCCTGATACATGTCATTATTTTTTATGCAGTGTAAATAAAATAACTTTAGCCCAAGTATCCAAGCATAGCTGATACTTATAAATATAAACCAGGATATCAAAAAAAGTATTTTTAACTGTATATCTTTCTAAGTAACATACATAAATTTTTGTCTTTTTCAAGAGAGCCCACCATTTCACTCCTACATTTTTTAAAATCAAAGCCTACATTTTGCAGGCAAGTGAAGACAAGTAACTTGCAAAAAACACAAAACAAAACAAAAAACCTCACAAGTATAGACTAACACATCTGATATTTGACCAACATTTAGTTCTACTGGAGGAGCACAGAAATTCAAAACAGATTTAATTATTTAAACTTTTTAACAGAGTACCCCAAAATTGCTATAATAAAATCTGCCAAGTACAAGCTTTCAATATTTTCTCATAGAAAAATTAAGCAGAGCAAAAAAATTAGATTTTTTTCCTCCTTCTTAAGTGAAAAAACTCTAAAGAAACAAAACCTCAAACAGTAAAGCCCCTATTGTGTTTTAACTGGATTTTGAAACGCATTTGAATTACTTTTTCTAAACCACACAATACCCAGTGTGACTTCTCAAACCAGAGAATATGCTGTTATCTAGGAAAAGCTCTGCCAAGACCAGAAATCTATATTACATTCTCCAGAATGCTGTATCCAATCCTGTAAAATAACTTGTTAACAGACAAAGAGGAAAAGAAAACTAAATCATGCATGCAGTAATCATTTTCCCTATATGCCATTTAAATTTATAGTTTCTGAGACAAAAGTTTGAATCCAGAGCTAGACACAACGACAAACAAATGCTTCCTGGAATCATAGACTTGAAGTCCAAATGTATCAGGTAATCCTTTTTCAAATTATGTTTTCCTGATGTATTACTTCACTATTTTTTTAAAGCTGAATTTTACTCACCATCTTAATTACTGCAAGTGTTACAAAATACTTGTGTGGTCTTCAACCATATTATTCAACTCTTTTTTCAGAACACTAATCAATAAGCTAAATAGCACAGTTCTCTTTACCAAGCCTTTTCAGGCTCCTCTGCTGACCATCCCACAGTAAAAACGGACCATTTTTTGCTACTCTGCACTCAATTTTTTCCTTTAAATTTGCAAGAACTCCCCTTATCCAATTTCATCCCTTTCATCAGTGTATATTCAACAACATTACACTGAGTCACACTTAACTGACACATTCTGATTTCTTCTTAAAAGAAAAACCCCAAAACATCTGAAAATATATGAGGCATTATTTGCCTTTATCAGCAAATGGTTGACCTTTTCTCCATATGTCTACACATTATTCAATAAACATATGGTCTTATGTTTCTAACAATTTGCCCAGGACAAAAAGTTGGCCTGATTAAACTCTATTTCCAGGAAGCAGCACTTTAAGTGGTTTTTTTCTGATGTCATCATCCTTGCCCACTTCCAGTGTCAAGAGAATGAGGCAACATTGCACATCACAGTGATTCAACAGTTCCACACTGCAGGGCCCTATCAATTACTGGGCAAATATTCTCCATATCTGGTGACTTTTTTTTTTCTATTACTATTCATTTTATCAATCTAATTTAAGACTACTTCTGACTTTCCAATTTAAGGCTGTGCCACAGATTCAACCCCAATGAAAACAGGCTCTGATATAAAAAAGTTTTTAAGTCTTTACATAGTAAGCACCAAAGATAAAATTATTTCACATTTTCTGCAATGGCTTTTTCCTTGAGGGCTTTCACATCTTATTCATCTTGTTCTCAGAGATTAGCTAATACTGTTCCTCCTTCATATATGTTTGAAAGATTTATGGGTTTCTATTTTCTAGGTGTGAATTATTTCTCACAACACTTTTCAAGGCTATTTTATTATCCTATAGCATTTAACTTGGCATAACTGACACTGTTTTATCTTGTCCTTGCTTGCAGGATACTTTCAGTTTCTGAAGGATGTATTCTCATTTTTAAATGTCCTTCTTTCCTATGCTATTCAAAGAGGATGGCTTTTCTGAATTCTCTCAGATTACTTCTGAATGGCAGTATACAGTGATCAATTCTCTCTTTCTTTTGAAATTATATTTTATGTGAGATACTTACCTTAAGCTGGATGGTTCTCAGTTGCAATTCTAGCTCTTTATTTTCTTGTACTTTTTTCTTGTATTTTTCTTCTAGTTCTTCAAACTTAGCATCTAAAAAGTCATGATGAATAGTTCTTCATAATCTGCCTTAGTCCAATCAGTTTTTCACCCATTCCAGCCATGTTTTCTTACCCCTATAGGCCCCTTCCAACTTGAAATATTCTTGGATTCAATGATGCTAATGAATTTAAGACTCCAGCTTGCAAAGGAAAATAACTCCCCAGGAATACAATTTTAGATAAAGTTGGGTAAATCATTTTAGTCTTATCCCTCTGTCAGGAGTGTCATGCTTAGTGGAATGCTGGACATTACCACTAACTGCACCCCTTTTCACATATGCATGAAGAAAGTAAAAGGAACAGGAGTGTAAGAGATTATCTCAGATTTCCCACTGGAGTAAGATTGAGATGCCAATCTCACAGAACATTTGTTCATAGCACTAAAAGAGGCAAATAACACGTATAATATTGAACACAAAGTTTTTCAGCATCAGGAGCATAAGGGTGTCTGGCTACAGAACTCTCCACTTAAGGAAACCTCCTGCTGTTTATCGAGTTCATTCAAATATTTTAGATCTTTTTGATGTCAATAATTTGAAGATTAAAGTGATGCTTTGAAATGGATACAGAGCATTAATTGTGTAGATTATCATGCACAGTAACAGTCTATGCAAAAAAACAGCTTTCCAAATAAATAACACATTTAACTGTTGACTGCATTTTAGTTAAAGTGACTGTGGTACAGGGAGAAAGAAATTTGCTCCCCAAAACATGAAGGGAAGAGGTGACACCAGGAACAGGCATTCAAAAGATTGCTGCAGCCTATTGAAGGACACTTTATAACTATTCCACATCCATCAATGTAACGTTGAAAAGATGTAATATTTGTGATGCATTCAGTCTGCACTAATAATTTTTAAAATTGAAACCTAGGGTGCTATAAATTAGATACTCTCATAATAACTTATATAAGAGTGCCTAGGCAACTCACTACAAGTGTAAAGTTTAAAATACTCAAGCTTCCAAGAAAACTGACAGTCAACTATCTGTGCTGGATGAAGAAAAGGATCACTTACCATTATTACTTTGAACTGGTGTTAAAGGAGTAGTAAAACTTTTCTGTGGAGTGCCACTGAATGATACATCTCCTGCAGTCAATGTTTGCTGGCTTCTCTCAATCTCACATTTGCATCTGTTTAAGAAAGAAGCAGCAGCATAAATAAATAATGGAAACTGAAAAGTTAATTAGCTATTTTTAAGACCCTAACATATACTAACGAATTATATTATTCTAAGGACGTAGTTTAAAGAGAAGTCAAGACACATCCACTGAAAATTTTTAGGTGGTGTAACACAAAAAGATAAATGACATTTTATTTAGAGTTTCAGCATAGTTAATCAATTACACAGGAGTCAGAGCTAAAGAACAAAATCAAACCCCAAGTAGAAGAAAATCTATAAGAACTGCTTGAGGTCTTACTGTATGAAGCTGTAGCTCAGCTAAACATACCCAAATCACTGTAAGCACTGAGAATATCAAACTCTTACTCTTCAGTGAGCATATTTATGGCAGGAAACACAACTTTCAGTTGTTATGTTCTGATACTGCACACTTTCAGAAAATTATGCATACTTCATCAAAATGCAAGGGAATACTCTCCAGTCAATAGTGGATTTTTCATGTGTTCCATTTACACCACTACCCAAACCACCACAGCAGACAACCCATTTGAGAGACTTCTGTGAGCTTGAAGAGTTACCAGGGCATCTGATGAAACCATATAACTAGTTCAGAGGCCATACAGTAACTTCTGTCCTGCTCTCTGAGCACAGGTTGGTAAAATGATAGTCCAAGGCTGTTGCCCACTGCATCAGTGACTCCACATTTGCCTTGTTGTTTTCCCCCTCTTTTACAGCTCAATGCCAAGAACTCCTCTCCCAGAGGATCATCAGTTGGGATGAAGTGGCAAATGACCATGTACCAAAGAAAAGGCAGACAAATACAAAATCAAACAATTGCCAAGAATGAAGTACATGCACTAACTGATATTTTGTAATGAACAGTTATGTAAAATAATATGATGAGAAGGGGGAACTCAGCAAACCAGACTTAATTTTGGGAATAGATAAATGGAAGGGATAAATGGAATATCCTCAGCTCACAAACTCTTGGTCCCAACTTTTAACAGCATATACAGAGAACATTAGTGAGGTTCCATCAACCCTGTCAAATCTCACTAGATTCTTAAATTATGGATCTCAGCAGCTCCTTGCACAAAGTTGGTGTTCCTACACGCCATAAATTGTGTTGTATTATTTCTCACAGCAGCCAAATACCTCAACTCTCTTTAGTTTTCACAAAAATCAGAGAGAAAAAAAAGGGAAAAAGAAAAATTAGAAGAGCAACACAGCTTCCTCTTTATTTGCCTCTATTAGGACATGTAAGAAGCATGAGAAAAAAAATGACAAAGTAACCATTGTAAATGTGTTAGAGACATAGAGCAAGTCCTCACCTTTTCAGTTCTTGTTCCAGCCTTTCAATGTCCTTCTTGCAGGAATTCAGCTGACCTGACTGAATGTTGACCTGAGATTCTTTTACTTGAAGATCATGTGAAATTTTCTGCTTTGCTTTCTCAAGATTATCACACAATTCCATCAAGCTCTGGTTTTCTCTTTTTAGTATTGCAGATTCATTTTTTTCATTTTCGACCTAGTTGGAACACAGAGACATTTTTGAAGTTATCAATTCCTTCTCTATACTTCGGTGCATTTATTATTTTAGTAACACGAAGTTTACATGCTGTTATTTTTTTCCTAACACTTCAAAATCCTGACAGCTCTAAAAACCTCAAATGTTCACATTGTTTAAATGTTCTTGGGTGTGAACAAAACCCACATTTCCTAAAATTCAACTCAGTGACATTAACAGTTTCTAATTATTGACAAGATACAAGCTCTTCAAAAAGCTCATCAATCCCTAAATACTAATAATCATCATTAGTCCACATTCTTCACTGATCATCTCACTTCCCTTTCCAGCCTATCTTTAGCAGCCAGAAGACCTTGGCTCACCCCACAAAGTGTGCACAACAATTATCAAAGGTCTCAGCTTTGAAGACAGAGCCTGGCAGGAAAGATGTCCCTGGAGGAGCATCCAAAGGGCATCATCTTTGGCACAGTGTTGTTCTTGTGACTGAAAACTGTATTACCTGCTACTTCTGAGAGCTTTAAACACCCCTTCTTTTTGTCTGGGGAGCACAGCAGTTCCTTGGAATGGTTAGAACGAATTCCTGGAAACTCACAGGAAGAAACTCAAAGAAAACTACTAGGCTTAAGGTTTTCTAGAAAGTTGTAGCAATCTAAAGGGACCAACAAGCAACCTTCGTAAATTGTCTCTGAGCTATAGTCAAAGATTCCAAAACAAAATTGAACCAAATGGGTCACTGCTGACCTGAAGCACAGCAGGACCCTGACTAATCAGGTCTTTAGTCCCCTGGTTAAAGGGCTGACAGGGTAGAGTTAGATGAGGTGTAAAATTACAGCCCTAAAAACAAAAAGGAACACCAACTCTTAAACTCCCAGTCTCTACAAGGAAAAAATTAAGGAATAACATAAACTGAGATCATAGGTATCTGTAGGCAAGATGAAATAGGAAGAGGCTGCCAACTGTGCAGCTCTGGTATATAAAATAGCCCAGTCGTTATCATGGATTTTAACAGGTATAACAATAAAATGTTTATTTTCCTAATCATAAAGAGCTGTTGAAAAACCTCGAAGTACACATAAATAACTAGAATTGGACAATCATGCCAAACAAATAGGAAGCAGGAATTACATTAACAACCAAAAAGAATTAAATAGAGCTAAGAACATGATGAGGAATAAGTAAGATGAAGATAAACAGTTCGTAATTCTGTGCTACCTTTCCTTTCAGTCAGGGAGAAGAAGCAAAACACTAAACCATTCCCTAAGAACAACCACCAGAAAACAAACTGTTATAACAGTGTTTGGCATGGAGAATGGCATTTTGGGTTACCTTCTGCTTCTGTTTCTGCAAAGCTGCCTCCAAAGTCTCTAGCTGGTATTGTCTTTGCTGACGCTCCTTTTTAAGCTTATCCACTTGGCTTTCCAGCTCATGGATCTTCTGCAGGACTCTGGGGGAGAGGCCCTCTTTCCATTCCTCCACAGCCCAGCTCATCCTGGCCGGATTCCTGTTTCACATAAAATGGATATGTATTATGTGTAATAGTATTATGCCTGAAACACAAAGACAACTACAATGAGACCTTCCAAGAGGTGAACTAAGCATCTCTTATAAAGAAATTACATTTTTTTAAGCTTAGCAGCGATTAGAATACAGCATTCCACAACCTTAAAGGCTTCCTGACCTGAATACCAAGCAGCACCTTAAAATATTAGGTCCTATTTTGACACGCTTCTATGCAGTTAAGAGCAGCTCATAAAACCTCGCTCTATCGAAATCTCCTGGCAGCAATAGGGTTTATACTCTTAGACCTGCATTTGACAACTCTGCCTCAGGTGGTGTCTCCTTGCGAAAACACACGGCTCCGTACGGGGCGTCAGCGACGCTTCTTTATTTACTTTTCAAAGCAACGCGCCTGAGCTCGGGGCATCTCAATAACTAAAACTAGAGAGAGCCCTCACGGGACAGGGGAGCTGCCTGCCCCCGTCAGCCCCGCGCCCGACCGCTCACTCACTGTTAAGCGCCGACCGGAGCCCGACGACAGCGTCCCGGGCACGGTGCAGTCCCTCACGGCGGCGCCCCCGCACCCCTCACGGTGCTCCCGCCGCCCCTCACGGCGGTGCCCGCGGTGTCCCTCACGGCGGCGCCCCCGCAGCCCCTCACGGCGCTCCCGCAGCCCCTCACGGCGGCGCTCCCGCAGCCCCTCACGGCGGCGCTCCCGCAGCCCCTCACGGCGGTGCCCGCAGTCCCTCACGGCGGTGCCCGCAGCCGCTCACGGCGCTCCCGCCGCGACTCAAACCCGGCGCCACCGCCCCGCGGCCGTTTGCGCCCGCCCCCGCCATGCCGCGGCCCTGCGCGCTGATTGGCCCGGCCGCCACGCCGCTCGCCACGCGGCCGCGGCCCCGCCGCCAATGGGAGCGCAGCGCGGCGCATCCCGCCCTCCTGAGTGGCCGGTTCGGAAGCGTTCAAACTCCATTGGAGGCGGCCGCGCAGGCGCACGGCGGCCCCGAGGCCGTTGCCCGCAGCTGGGCGGGGCCGTGCCCAAAGCTGGGCGGGGCAGGGGCGGGAAGGGGCTGAGGGCGAGGAAAGGGATGGGGGTGAAAGCGGGAGCTCCTGTGGGGTGTGAGGGCGGTGCCACATCTTTATCCAAACCCGCTTTCCCGACTCCAAGAAGAACCGGAGTTTTGAGAAAAGGAACGACAGCATGCTGTCCCGGTAGTCACCCGTTCCCGGGGAAAGATCAACGGAAGGATCCCGAAGTGCTTTCGTATTCAGTCTTCTCCTAGTTCGGTTTTTCTTTAGTCTTTTTGTTTATTTGGTTTTGGTTTTGAGGCGAAGGGAGGTAATTTAGCCCAATATTACACATTTTGTACCCAGAGATACAAACACAATCAAAAAGCGCCGAATAGTTTGTAAGTATGGTCTAACACACGGCATAGAATGGACACAGAACAAAGAATGGCTACGGTGAAGGCTGAAGGACTCTAAAGTTCCTGTGAAGCTCCCTGTGACTGGTTTTTCAAACCTCCTGGTATTCCCCTCCCTACCCCCCACCGCCTCTCAGAGGGGAGTTTTGGATTTGAAGCGCAAAGTTCCTTTCCGTCAGAATCCGTGACTTGTGACCCTATGATCTGATTGTCATTTTACCTATTTAAATGTCCTGCCTCTCGTAATCGTTCTGAGAATATTTACTCAAGCACTGTTCTTCTAATCATATTTAGGAAACCGAGTTAAACAAATCTTCCCTGAGAAGTTAAACAGCTCACCAGTGGGCTGGTGAGAGCTCTGATTATAAATAAATATGGCACAACAAACTCACCAGCACATTGTTAAAAAATCTCCAAACTGTCTCCTGAACAAAACAAGCCATTGCAGTGATGGAACAGATCCATCATAAATACCCTTTAACAAATTACAATTAAAAAAAAAAAAAACAAAACAACCAAAAAGGCTAGAAATTTCCATGGTGAACTTCATGCAGGTGTTCCTGAGGGAACAGCACAGAACAGCAGCAGAGCAGGAACTGCTTTAGAAGGGTGGAAAACCCTCACACAGTACTGCCAAATAATGAAAGCTGAGAAACAGTCAGAACTGAAGCAGATCCTCTGTGTGGTGGGCAAGGGGCAAATGTTCTGTAAGGATAAAATACTCATTATATGCTACTTTCAGTAAGTGTTTCCCATTGGGCAGTAGTGAATGCTACTTAATCAATTGTAGGAGTTGAAGAGTTTTAATTTTCTACAGATGATATTACAGTGGGACTACTGATGGACATGGAGCTCTAGCATTTAAACCAGTTCATCATGATTAATCCCTCAGAGAAAACTTCAGTGAAACAGCTTCAACTTCCATGGCTGGTGGGATATTTTTCAGAAGGGGATGAATTAGTAGAGACAGCCTCCAGTGTTCTTTCAAGGCATGAAATTGAAAATCAGCTGGTGTGTGCAGAGCTTTTAAGGTGCAGTCTGATTAATATCTGGATAACTGAGGCTAAAGGAAGGGAACCTGGCCACTGTTGTCAACTTAAATATGAGAAAACACTTCTTAGGAAGCTGATTTCTAAGAATGGTTGGGTTTGTTCTGGGTTAATGGTTTACAAATTAATTCTTTCATATTTGGCAACCTTTATGTAACTATTGCAGGAATTAACTAATTATCATGAAAGATAAAAAGACTTATAAAGAGTACAGAAACTTGCTTTTTCTTTTGCCACATGAACTTATTCTGCACAATACCTTCATAAATGTCAAGACATTAATTACCAGAAGTAAATATAAGAATAAAAATATTAGTAAATGTAAGATTGAGTTATGAGATACAAGATTATGATCAAATACTCTGAAAAAATAATAACAAGATATAAAGGATGTTAATAGCAACCATCAGTGTGTCTAACACTTGTAATTATTTTCATTATTCTCTACTGGCTAGAATTCTTAAGGTCTTTCTAAGAAGTTCTCAGAATCCCCTATGTTAGAGTTCCCCATGATTTTGAGCAAAGACCATGTCAAGTCTTGTGAAATGGCTTTTCTCTGTCCTTGAAATTCTATTCAGTTTTTGCCAAATACCAAACATCACCATTTACATTTTCTCACCTGCATTCCTTACTGCAATTTCTAGTAAGGGGCCAGAACAGTTAAGTAGAATACAAAAGCCACTAGAGGTTTTATTTTTATTGCTACAGCCTATGTCAGAGCATGTGATGGAACAAAACCAGAAGGGAAAGAAAGGAAAAGAAGTTCTGATGAGAAAATCTCCCCCTGCTTGGATACTGCAAGCAGCAGAAACCAGATGGAGTTTTTCCTCCATATGCTTCCTTGCTGGACTCAGAATCCATCAGGAAAGGCCAAATCCATGTAAGTATATCTATAAATACATGTGCACATCAAAGAGCACTTGAGGAGCTGGAGCAATCCCATTCACTCAGTGAAAGAGATAAATGGGCTGGGTACTCTGTGTGTGATGGGGTTTCACCTTCCCAACTTCCCTGTGGAGTCACCAGAGGCAGACACTCTGCCAGGCTGGGTGTGAAAGAGAAGATGGATCATTTTCCTTAGCCTCACCCAAACCCCACCCTGTGCTAAGTGATGCCTCTTGCCTCTGGAAAATAAAATTCCCCATCTCTGCCAATACAGGAAAGTAACTGAGAAGATGGTGGCAGTTTAGGTTAAGTCTGCACTAACAGAATCCAGTGAGCTACTGTTGTAAAATACAATGTTTGGTTGTTTGTACATCCCTTGAATTCCCTTTTCTTCACATGGTTTTTCACAGAACACATAGCTTGTTTGGTGAACAGAAAGAATGTTAAGGTGGATGCCATTGGGATGCATAGAGAACCTTACACCTTAGATTCCTCAACTGCCTTTTCCTCTTTAAAAAATTGAAGTGACCTGCACATTTTTTTTTTCACAGCTTATTAACAAAATCAGGGACCGCTGCATGTCACAAATTGTAACTCTGTTCCCAGGGAGATGGGGGTGTTTCTCTAGTGAGTATTACAGTATTTTTTATGTACCAATTGAGACTCTTACTGAAGCACTAATGCTGATACCTGTGCTAGGGTCAATTGGATGAATGCATTAATGGATCAAATACCTACAGTTGCTCTTGCTTGGGATCACATTGGTTACTACAGCCTACTAAACACCAGTGGGGAGGTTTCCTACTACTGGGAAGGTGACTGAGGTTACCTGCCTTGTCTAAGGTGACACAGTGAATCACATGCAGGTGCTGGATAGGGACCCACAGGTGTGGCTCCTGGCAGTTTAAAACACCTCCAGGCAATGTTGCCACACTGCCACCCTCCCTTCTGCCCCCCACCTTGCCACTGCTCCTTTGTGACAACTTAGGTGCTGATCTGAACTGCCAGGTGAGAAGGTTAAACAGGTAAGGGGTATTTTGTCAGGCAGAGACCTTTCTGGTAGCATCAGCATGTACATGTATACATTGGGCTGCAAACTGCTGCCTTGTCTGCTCAGATAAATGCCTGTCTCAGCTCAGCAGGTGGAACAAGGTGTGCAGGAGAGAGTGAAGAGGGCTGTGGAGACACCAGCTCAAATGAGTTAAAACAACATGTAACAAGACCCTGAGTCTCTGTGCTCTAATCCCTAACACCCATCTGTCACAAATGATAGTAAAAAATCTTTACACAATAAATGAATTCTTGGGTTTTGTAACCAGTGTGTTTTACAGGGATAAAAGTATCTTACAGATTCTGCTTTCAATTAAATTCCTGATATATTTAGGGCAATTACTCTGAATAATTTTCATCACAGGAAAGTATTCTCTGACCTTTATATGCAGAGCAGTATTATTGTGATTTTTTTAATAATCTACAAACTTCTGCAGAAGAGTTAACCACTGGATTTAAAGCTGCTGAGCAGTTACAAAGATAGACCCACTACAACAAACATTAGTAAATTATTTAACCATAAAAAGGATTGAATACCTTGTTAGCTGATGTTAGTAAATGTTAGTTTTGAATGTAAATGTTCCTTGTTTAACACTTCTTAGTGTATTGGAAGGGTGGAGGAATAAAGCAAACATCTAAAAGGAAATGTTTTTTATGTAAGTGAACACATACCCTCCTACCTGAAGATAGGTTTGGAGTATAGAAATAGTTACAGTAGAGAAAAAGTATTCATGTCTTTCTTTCCTGTTCTAAAAACATTATTTTCAAACACCATGAACACAGCCATTAGCATAATGCTTAAAGGGCTGATGTACAGTTAAGAAAATGGTAAATAATTACAGCAATTACATTATGATCTGACACATCAAGTCCATATTGTTGAGGGCTTCAAATTACCAGTTACTAGGCTGTAAATAAGATTGGAGCACTCTTTTTTCTTTAATGGTGATTTTCCTTTCTTTATAGTTCTGTTGCCAATTAGAAATGACAATACCAAGCAAACGTTTCACGCTGCATATGTTAACAAAAAATGTATCCATTATACTATCAAACACTGTTATATCTTATGGACAATGAGTTATCAGATTTCAAAGGGCATTTGGTAAGATGGGAACATGTATCCTTCATGGTCCACTCTTCCCTTTCATGATCTATAGCTTGCATCTCCTTTGGCCCCCATTTTTGTTAGAACTGTATGCTTAACCACACACTAGTACATCTACTGTGAGTATCATTCTCTTCTAACCAGAGAGAAAAGCAGTTAAGAGAGAAGTACCACATATAAACTAAAAGGCATGTCCTTTTTTAATAGCCATCTCTGACTCCTGCCATGTTTACCACCACCTTTTTAAAATGGGGAATTTAGAAAATGCCAGCTGGTAAGTTAGGTTACCTCTATTTCTTGTCAGACCTCCCTAAGGTTTGTTTTTATTTTGGCTTATATTCAATAATTTTCTCTCTCTATCACCTTTAACTACTTTATTAACTTTTCTTTTTCACTACTTTTTAATTTCCCTTTTCCTCAAAGTCCACCTCTCCCAGTGGTACCCAGCCATGATATCTGCATGATTGCCTTCACAAGTCTAAGGTTTTGCTTCTTTGTTGGCTCCTCTGTTCCAGGTTCTTGGTCATTTATCATGGCTGCTCTTGCTATACTTAATCTTCAGTTTGAACATCCCCTTCCTATGAACTACCCAATTAAAGTCTTGAGCTCATACTTTGTTTCTCCTTTGTTATTATCTGGGATGCACATAAGAATTCAAGTTTTATTGCTTTCTAATCACTGGCCCCAATTTCAGCTTTTTGTCATGGAAGCTGATTTATGTTTCTATTATTTTTTGAACATCCATCTTGTCCAGGAAAGATACGAATCCATACCCTTTGGAAACACCAGTTCTGTCAGTAATTACTTTCATCTCAATACAATACACAGAATTGTATCATTTAAAGAAACTCCAAATTTCTGCTTCATTCACCCTTAAATAAATACCAACCAACCAAGACTGTGTTTGGTATGATTTTTCCTTCTGGCAAAACATGACCTTGACTGACTGTTGACAAATGGGTGTTACCTTCTGAAGTACTTGCACAGTGGGTCTCTGCATTTGCACACACATTCCCAGAAGCTGAAGTTGTGCCCACATGCTTAAAAATAAATGAGGCTTCTAAAATAAAAACAGTCTGAACTTTTCAGGAAAAAAAAAAAACAAAACCAAAATACAAAACAAACCAGTAGACAGGGGTTTTTTTTGGGGGGGGGAAGGGTTTGGGGTTTTTCTTCCCCAGAAGTGGATAAAGGCAGCGGTATACAGACCTCTGCCTCATGGATTGTGTACAATAGATCTCATCTGGATTTACACTGGTCTGCTCTCTATTTGAATCCCTAGAGATTATTTTGAGCACAGGTAATTCTCGGTACTGGATGCTCTTCCCCATGGCGTTCCATCTGCTTGGGCACACCACTAGATCATCCTGGAAAGAATACCTTTCCCTCACGCTTGACAGGAGTCCCAGAACACCAAAGGACATGTTCAGCACACTGAATTCTTTCCTATATCAGATGGCTTATCTGCTGGTATCTCCTGTTCAGCTTCCAATTTCTTGCTCAGTGCGAGACTTAGATAAGCCTTTCCACTCATCATTATAGCTGTTAAAAGGTTAAGTCTTTACCTCATTTCAGCCCTGCTGACTGCTTGCCATCTGACTTAACCTGGCCATTGGCATGGGGCTTTAGGTCCACAGCGTGTCTGCAGCCTGAAGTCCAGGATTTAAGCTGAAATACTGGTCTTCCAACAACTAAGAATTCACTGGGAGGAAATTCCACTGTTATTTACTATACACATATATTTGTATATTTGTAATATATATACATACATACATATATATATATATGTATGTATGTATGTATGTATGTATATATAAGTTTTATGCATGTACTTATCTGAGAATCAATACTTGCTTTGTGTTGTGTTCACTTACTGGTCAAATAATTTATTAGACAGGGAGATAATTAAGAACATCCTTTACATCATTAATGTCAAACTAATCAAATCACTTTTTAGTCTCTACCTATCTTAATGTTGTCTTTAGAATCTTCCAGTGTTTCTCTGTGAAAAGTTTGATTATTTAAGACAAAAGTACACTTCCTTATCCTACACTCACCATAACCACCCCAACATTACTTCTGCCATTTTTGCAGGCAAGCTCTATGGTGAGTTTTCAGTCACCCAGCTAATTTAACAGGGAACCCATCTCAAACAGCCAGTTTATGAGCCACTAACTGAAATGATCCAACAGACTAAGTATGGAAAGAAGAAACAACTGCTCTCTACATCTTAATGACCTTGGTTATCATTTTATCTCCTCACCTCTTCCAAATCTAAATGTCAACAGTTTATTGATATTTCCTATACTATTTTTGTATTAATCCTTTCCAGGAAAATGTTGGGGTTTTTTTTTTATGTATTTCAAGTCTTTCTAGAGCATCTAGCTATCACAAAAATGATAGTCAGCATAGAAAATAATATTTACATATGCACCTCTCAGCATTCCAAATTGCTCTAACTCAGAGCAAGTTCCCTGTTTGTTCTGACCAAAAGTGAGCATAAGAATCAGAGCTTTTTCAGAAATATACGGATTCCAAAAAAGCTGAGACACATCCAGTTGAGGTTTTATTCTTTTACAGTACACTTCAGAAAATCATTTCAGAAAACTTTAAAATCCAAATTTCAGACCGCTCTCATATCCAAGCATGGTGCTAGATCCATTTCACAGAGATAAGCAAACATTAATGGCTCAATTCAAGTTACACAGCTTTGTGACAGTCCCAACCCCACACTTTAGATTATGACATTAGCTCTTTGCTTTCTCAAGAAACCATTTATCTCTGAGTGGTGACAAAGTATTTTCAATGGGGTGCCCACAGACACATAAATCCATGCTGAGATGCATTAATATTATCAGAAGTGGGCAGCCACTAAAGCATCTACAAATCAGTAGTGTATACTGATTTCAAGGCAAGCTGAAACACTAAGTTTTTCTTTTCTGCTAAAAGCTAGTAACTTTTTTTGTTCGTGTTGGGTTTGTTGTTTATTTTTTTTTTCAAGAGGCCACTGTTTCCAGAAATTTGAAGACCTAATACCATGCTAAATGGTACCTTCAAAAATATCCAAATTGGTAATCCATGAAAACTATAAAAATGTTTTTCATTCTGTTATTGGACAGTAACAGTTGCATAGTAAGCTACATTCATCATCCCAAACTCCTTTGGAGTACTGGCAACCATGGAATCAAAAGTTCATTACTTTATTCACAAATATTAAAAAGTTTTTTGTTTTAGTGCCATCACTGGAGAGCTGAAAAGAGACACAGGTATTAAACAAGTCCTCAGGCAGAATACAGCTCTAGGCGAACTAGAATATTCAACACAGCGTAGTTTATTTGCACAGATAATCAACCAAGACTTTTTCTGGACTACAAGACTGGGTGCTGGCTTAGTTGTGATAAGCCATAGAGTATTATAACATGTTAGCTCATGCTTGGTGGCAACAGGTTTGTTTTCCAAGGTTGTGTAATCCAAATTCCTTTTCTAAGAGATGATTTTGAGAAGCAATGGAATAATTAATGATGGCACTGAAGACTAGAGAAGTAATTTTTTTTTTTTGGTGGTAAGCTTCAAACATTAAAAGTATCAATTTATAAAGAACTAATATGATTTTAGGAATGGGAATTTATGCTAGTGCACTAAGTTTCTGCTTACATTACAATCAGGTCAGTGTACCCAGCTGTAGCACATGACAGAGATTTTAGGAACACAGTTAAGGTCACATTTACAATACAAATCGGGAATGTGTTGCAACTGCATTCTTTGATTTGATTGTAATGTAGATGACTGTAAAGCTAATTAAACATCATCTACTGTTCACAGGAGAAACCACCAGCTGTTGCTTAAGCACACTTTAAAGATAGCTTTATATGAAACAGGTTTTGACACGGTTTCACTGACCAACAAGGACTGAGATTTTTCCGTGTTATAACAAGATTCTTTAACACACTCAAAATATGTTTAATACAGGTTTTGTTATCAAGGTGGTAAGGCACTTCAAAATTCCTTGTACAGTTTCATAATAAATGTCTCCTATATTTTGACACAGATAAAGTCAGCTTTCCTCTGCTGATAGTTAACCACTTGGTCAAGCTGAATGGTGGTGGGCTTTATTTTCATGAGGGTTTGAGAAAACATTCAGGCCTACCAAATCCAAAATTTGCGTTAAAAAAAAAAAAAAGCCTCTCTCCCATACATTGCTTTCATCTGGAAATAAAATAGCACCTTCTTAAGATCACTATCATGATCTCAATTTTCAGACAAGAAAACAGACACGGGGATGTGCTGCTACATGCACAACATCTGCCAAAAAAATGGTAGCTAAGGCAACTGGGGTACAGTCCTAGGTCAGTGAGTTATTTCCCATTTGTTGAGATGTTTCTATTTGTATGTTATTTAGATATTTATTCTATTTTGTAGAGCACTTAATACAATAATCCTAGAGATACTGTACAAGGATCCAGTGTAAAAATTTAATTACACCAGAGCAGAGGAAATATTTTTTGAGATAGAATCCATAAATCATTACAGCAAGTCATTATAGCACCTCTAAATATAATGTAGAGGTGTCATGTTTTCAGGTAAAAAAAAAAAGCTGTAAAATTCCCTAGCAGCATAGAAAGACAGTACATAATCTAGCCCACATATGACTGATACAAGATTAACCATCCAAGTTTTCTGGACAAATTTGAACCAGCACAAGCATTTGGAACCAATTCAGTAATCTGTATCTTGTAATCTTTGTAATTTGTAAAAATAATTTTTTACCTTCAATTATTGAAACAGTTTGAGTAACACCTAAGCTAGTTTCAGTCTTTTATTAAATTGCTCCCTAACTAGCAGATAGGAACAGAATCTTAAATTCATATACTCCTGACTGCTCTTGAGGAACAAAGATATATGTCAAGATTGCAGGTTTTAATGGTCCTAGAAAACTGTAGTAAGCACCAACACAGCAGATTTGCATATGGAAACCTCTTTGCAGGAACTGGCTATAATGTCTGGGAAGTTTGGTGTTTTAAAGCACCTACTGCTACAATCTCTGGAGGTCTAATACAGATATTAATCACTGCATTAAGTAATCTCATGAAAAGTAATGATCATCACCATTCCCAGTTTCAGGAGCTCTCTTGGTTGGGTAAATTTGCAATGCATTTTATTTTGCAGAGTTTGTTGAGCTTCTCTTTCTGAGAAGCAGTATGATTTTATTTATTCTAGTTAATTTTATTTCTTCTAGGGGACCCGATCCTGCGGGTAACCAATACATCAAATCTCCGCCCCAAATCTTCCCATCATTCAGCGTGTCAGTGATTCTTGCAACCTTGTTTCCTTTGTACTTATGTTCCCTAAATGAGTGTTCTTCTAATGCAGAGAGACCTGAGAAAGTGAAAGTGCCCAGCTGCAAACCAGGAATCCGACTAAAAGCTTTAGGGAGCCAGCACACCACCTTGAGGAACGGATGCAAAAGTCAGTATTTACTGTGCTAAAAACATCCTTACACCTGGCCCATCATGGGGAGGACAGGACAGCAACCAAGTAAGTTAAACCCTAGTTTTGATGTGTACTACCCTCTTCTGCAACTTTCTACTCAGTAAAATAATCCCTTTTCTGTATCAGTTCAGAGCACAGTGGCTCCATGACCCATTTTATCATCTCATTCTGACACTTGATATTTCTTCCGGATTGTTACACTAAGCTTTCATATCTACACATGGCCAAGTACAATTCAAGTTTAAATCTTAAATGGTGTCACTTCTTAGTGCCTGAGTGTAGCCATATGTAAAATGGGGATAATTACTTACTTCATTAAGGTGTGGTGCTTGTAAAATGCTTGAGAGTCTCAGATGAAAAGGAGTGCTTGCAAAATGTAATTATAATATTATTATGCCAGAGGTAAGGCATAGGCTTGTGATTCCATGTACAGTGTTTAAATACAATTACTTATCTATCAAAATCAAGAATCTGTGCTATTTCTCCCTCTCTCAGCTCCTGATCCTCTTACCATTAATAATCTGAGTAATCCTAGCTCCAGTGAATCTGCTCACTTACTCCTTCACTAAGGTGTACAAGAAACAAACAGTAACAGCAACTCCAAAATAGTATCAATTCTCATTTATGACTATTTTAAATAATTTCACCTGTTTGCAAGAGTCCTTAAGTTCCTCAAAGTGTCACAGTGGTTTTAAAGGGATACCTGCCTTTGACATTTCTGTAGATGCCCATCAGTACCAGAGGTATTTGTACACACTTTCTAGAACATGGCTTATTTTTGGAAAGTGGATAATTTTAAATAAGTGCACTTTTTCAGGCAGAAATAATTTTGCAAGTTGCCCATTAGCTATGATGCACAAGAGCATCTACACATAATTTCTAATATTCACATTGCTCTTAAGCCTACTTAATTTGGTGGGACATAAACACTGTTGGTAGCCTCCTACTTCCTGACAGTTTTCCTACAGCGTGGTATGTTCCCTGCTCCTTTTGTCATTTACACCAGGCATCAGATGGGTTTTCCCACATCTGCCAAGTCCTGGGCATTTCGTGTAATTACAAACTACCACGTTTTAGGGCAAACTTCAGTTTTTTTCCTCCTTGCTTTCCAGCAAAGCACGGAAGCATGACGGCGGCATCATGAGTGTTTTTCCATCACAGGTATTTTACTCTCTGTGCAGCTGGAAGAGCAGGGATAACCACACTTCTAGAAGCGAGGGTCACACAGTAAGCAGGAGACCGAAAGGGCTGAGATGGGAAGAGCAGAAGCAAACCCAGGGAGGAATGGAGAGAAACGATGCTGTGGCGCAAGGCTGCGGGGGATGGACAGGGAGTTAAGAAGAAGGGCTAGAAGTGGTTACAGAGAAGGGCAGAGAAGTGGTTACAGAGAAGCCGGGCGGCACCGCGCCTCCGCACGGCAGGGCTGGGAGAAGGATCTCAGGAGCTTCCAGGCCCACGCGTGCAGAGCGTGTCCCAGCTCCCCGCCTGCCCTTCCCAAAGTCTGTCCGGGGGTGCTCCCCCAGCTCCCCGGAGCTCCCGGGCGGGCCGGGCCGACACGTGCGCGGAGCCCCACGGCGGGAAGGGGCCGGGAAGGGGCCGGCACTCGCACCTGGCAGCTCTGCCCTCCTCCGGAGAGCCGCCGCCGGCACCCGCCCGGATTGGCAGGAGCCTGCGCCCTCCTCTTCCTCCCTCCTTTTCCCTCCTCCGCGGGGTGGGTTTCAACCCTCCTCCTCCTTCCTTGGGGAGGGGGTAAGAGTTAAAAAAAAAAAAAGAAAGAAAGAAAGGAAAAAGAGAAAGAAAGAAAGAAGGAGAAAGAGA